>CAUYRH010012723.1:0-11681 GCA_963574655.1 Perodicticus potto | reverse complement strand
ATTCTACCTTTGCCTATTACTGATTATACTAATCAGATTTATGTTTTCCAGAAATGTCATCAAGCCACACACAATAAGGATGGTTCCAATCCATGAACCCCTGTATCACTCTCCCTCTGGAGAAACCCTAACTGCCCCCTTGTATCATCGCCCGATTCAGCAGGAAGCAGTTAGATCAAATCTTCGCCCTTTTTCCCTAACAGCAGTTAGAGTTTCTACTCAGAGAGGGAGAATTGATGCAGGACATTTGGCGCCCTAGCCAGCTCAGTGGAGCTGGCGGACCTGCCATCTCCTCCTTGGCAGTGTTGGTGCTGTGGCAGCCAGCTGAAGAGCCAGCAGGCTGGATGACAGGCAAGGAGGGGGACCTCCTACCCCCACTGGAGGCTCCAATAGCCAAAAAGGCTGGACAACTGCTGAGGAGACACCTGTGCCTTGGTGTCTCCTTCACTTTACACTTAGGACTAAATGTGGAACCTCCCTTGCCTATGCCTAGGTCAATTTCATGTGAATTTCCTAGGCCTCAATTCCATGAATGGACTGTGTCCATTCATTGATACATTCATTCACCTTGCCCCCGGCAGAAGGGACTGTGTTCATTCGGTTCTTGGCCAAGGAACCCATACACCTAAATATACCCTGAGACTAAAAGCCTAAAGGGGGAGACGGGGAAAGACTGAGAGAGAAACAGAGAGAGCTTTTCTCTCCCCACTTGAGTTCTCTCTTTCTACCAAGAGCTTTAGTGTTTTCTGTATTCTTTTCTGTAAATAAATTCTGTCTTACCACTGGGGGAAAAAAAAAACAATAAAAGAAAGAAAATGCCATGAAGGCTATGTTAAACAGTTTGATGAAAACATTTCAGATTGTATATGAAACCAACACATTGTACCCCTTGATTGCACTAATGTATGCAGCTGTGATTTAATAAAAAAAAAAAAATAGCTTCGGTCATTTAAAATTATTTTCAATCCTATGTCATACCTTGCCCAACATAATGACTTTTTTGTTCCAAGCAAAACTAAACAAAAACACTTTAATTTTTTTATGTAACCTAAAACAGATAATAAAATCATTAGGTGAGTTCATATTTCGATAATTACAATCATTCCACCAACCTCTTTCCCATCCAAAATAAATGAAAAATGGAGAATATGCAGGTGGTGGAAAAATCAGATCGGAAATTTAGCTTGCTAGCAGGATACCAAAATGTTCGGTCTTCAAATGGTTACTTTTATGTTTTTTAAAATAAATGTCCTCTGATTTACTTGTTTAGTTTAACTTAAAATTCCCATTTGCTACTTTAATTTTATTTTACACCCAAGAGAAAAAATTTCTTATGTAGTAGAATCCAAATATAGAACTTAAAATGATTATGTAATACAAAAAAGGTAAAATTGCCTTTTTAATATTTTCAGGTAAGCCAGATTATTGATCACTTGCCAAGAACCATAGTGTTTTTCACTTCTCAACCAAAGAATGTTTCTATAATAACATAAGAAGTGTGTTCCTTCCTTCTGATATGCACCATTGACATTGCAGAACACTAAAATCTGCATAATAAAAGAAACTAATGTTATTTGGGGATGATGTTAAAGTCGGGAGTGTATCAATGTCTCTAACCCTACTTCGTCTTCCATAGGAAAGACTTCCATAGTTTTCCATAATAGAATTATTATTGGAGAAAGAACTTGAGCAATAATTCACACACACAAACCCTGTGCTTTATAGTATGACGATCTAACTTGAAAAACATGTAAGAAAATGTTCAGAATAAAGGTCAAGGAAAGATTCTTTTTGTTGGGACATGTATTTGCCTTAAAATGAACTCACTTCACAACATTTCTTTGATTCTCTATTAAATGGAATAAACAAATTTTTCAGGAATAGATGTAATATATATGTATGTATAATGCACTTGATATTGCTAAGTCTGTGCATATTACAATTTTGAGACAGCTTTTATTAATCTCTGAGAGAAATTCTTGATCAAAAATATTCTTTAGAGTGTAAATCTTAAAATGTTTTCAGTGATTGAACTGTAAACACGATATAATAGCAACATATGCTAAGGGAAAAAATTGTTTTGAATATATTATAAAGTGGTTTATAAACTTGCCAATTATGTAATCTTAGTCCATATTTAAATTAAATTATTAAGATTTAATTAAAAATTATATATTTATGAAAAAAGTATGACAGGATATATAAAATGTTTTTTACCATGGGCTTACTGTCTTGACTTGAATGAAGAAAAGATTGAAGTATACAACATATTTTTATAATAAGGAACAGAATTTTATTACTTATAAATAATGCATGAGGTTCACTTAAATCTGGAAGGTCTCCATGGGAATTTATTTCTTTTGTGAGCTTTTTAAAAAATTTGTGGATGGGGTCTTGTCATATTGTCCAGACTGGTCTCAATGTCCTGGACTCAAGTGATCCTTGTGTCTCAGTCTCCCAACTATATACATGTACCACCGTGCCTGACTGTTTAATGTTTGTAAACATTTGTATTTATATTCTTTAAAAACACTTTGCAATTCATTGGTGAGTACATATCATGGACATTATTATTTTTTGGTTTTGGTTTGTGTTTATTATTCATATAATCTCATTAAAAGCATAAAAAATATTTATTTTTTAGGATTCAGCCTTTTTTTCCCCATAAAACTTTGAATACAGTAACTGTAATTGTAGTTAAGGGTATTTTTTAAAGTTCTAAAAGGTAAGTTTCTCTAATACGCCACAGGAGGCACAAACAGAATTCTATGGCATACATACAAAATCTATTCTATTTGTATTAATATATCTAGATTCTGTAACTTCTTTTAGAATTAAAACCTTGAATACACCTGCCGTAAGAATAGAAGTATGAGAAGAAAGAACAAAAAGTATTCTTAAGAAATTTCTCTCTGGGATGCTGTGACTTTCTGAATAGCCAATAAACCAAACACATATCACAAAGGGACTAGTCAAAAAATCAATCACTAAGGTAGTCGTGCAGAGCCCTACAATCATAAGGAAAAACATACAAATGAGGACTACGCAAAATTTCAATTTGAAATTTTCTGTGATTATTGTGGAAGCTAATGTTTCCCAGCCAGGGAAGGAACAGTCAGCAATCTCCTAAGACAAACAGCTACTGGGGAAAACCCCACCAAAATATGTAATAGGAGATAGAATACTAGCAAAAGCTTCCTGCCGTCCCCGAACAGCACCCAGGTTAATATCTCAAGCAGCTGTCCTGATCTCTGTGGTCTAAGCTTTTAACTAACTTTAATTAAATGGAACCTTTGGTGTGCAAGGGCACATATGCCTGGGATATGAATAAAAGAAACAAACAGCAGAGCCTGGCATATGGTTGAACACGCATGCCTCATTTGATTTTTGATTTTTTGCAAGTATATTTTAACATTCATGAGAGGTTAAAAAGATGAGGGCAGAAATAGAATCGTCTCTCTGGACTTCAACTTTTTGCCTACTATTTCACCATCACAGCCAGTATTAAAAAACACTATAGGTCTTAATTGTCAGATGCACAGTCTGCAGTGTTTAAATGGACCCTGTGGACTTTGGTCCAAAACCAAACCAATCGGTTGCAAGCTATTTTTCTCTTCCGTTAGATGTTCTGCTGCAATATTTGCATAAATGTTACCGTGCTGTCCGTCTTTTAACTTTCACTCAATTAATTATGCTTCCAGCCCCCTGCTGATGGACAAAAATGAGACTTCATCTGCAAATAGCTTCAGCAGTTTACAGCTTATTAAATGCCAAAATCTAGTTAAGACAGTTTGAGAATTCTCATGTCAGGCATTTCAACATGGCATTTTTAACACAAAACTCTTATTAAAAAAATGAACCCTGCTACTCGAAGTCAAGAAAAAAATCACTGGTATAAAGGTAATGAACAGATTAGAATTTTATACAAATTGTGTACTTAGCATATGTGGCTTACTCTGAGCACACTTAATTGGTTTGCCTAATAATGAAACAGCTATGAGAAAGACTACCGACTTGACAAGAAAATGGTCTCTACAAATTATAAACAGCTTTCATCTATGAGACCACCTTTTATAATTTATATAAAAACCTGGGTATAGTCTGAAAGAGAGCAGATGAATAGGAGTTATATACTCAAATATTCCTTTAAAAATAACCTTTGTCTTACTTAATGTGACAGGTTTTACATATTGCATCAAACATCTGGCGCATTCACAATCTAGTATTCTTTATATCTTTTGGGGTTAGCGCTTCACTTAAGCCAGCAAGATAAAGAATAATGCATCAGTTAAATCAGAATGAATAAATAAAACACATCACTTTGCATTCTACTATATAAGGACTACAATAATCCCATATATCTATATGATAATTTGCTCTACCATTGTCTTCATTAAAGCTTCTACAAAATTAGATGAAATAAAAACTTCCTTGTGACACATATATGTATATATATTTTTATCAAGTGTCTGGCACAGAACATTTTAATTATTTCTGTAGACACTTTATTCTTTGTTTCTATTTTATAATGATACTTTCCTTTATAAAATATATGTGATTAATTTTCTTTAGTCAAAGGGAGGGTGGAAAATATCTATGTATTCCACTGAAGGAATTAAAATATTTATTCAAACATATTTTTATTTAATTCAGCATTAAGTATAATTTAGTTATTGTCTCAAAAAAAGTAAGCATAGCTTGTGGTGGCAATTGACAACTACTCTCAAGTCTGAAGTTGTTGACTTTTTTTCAATCTTATTCTATGTCACGTGGTACTCTACTGCATTGGGTTTTATTGACAAATTGTGTCATTTTTAGATTCTTCTCTTATAAACTACCATGAAGAACTCAGTGTGACATGATGATTTATGACAGAAATGTCAGAAATTATTTTAAAAGCAATTTCTGTCTGATCATATACCAATTAACAGCTTTCATAACAAATCCCCAAATTTGTAGTTGACATCTGATCAAAAGGAAGATATTTCATTGCTGATATTTGAATATTTGAGACATGATAAAGAAATCCATGTTATGCACTTTTAATGGCTGCTGTTGTGGCAATATATTAGAGCTAAATATTGCCTTGGCACAAAATGACGTGCCTCATCCTGAACACATGATGTAGCGCTCCTTTCTAGAGCTGATAAAGACAAAAAAAGTACAAAAGAAAAAGAACTCAGGTATTTTCTCTCAGATTTAATGAGCCCTGAATTATGTCTTATATATGTTTGTTAATAACGACCAAAAGGGTATGCTTCTGGAAATAGATGGAGCCGAAATGATGCTATGTTCTGAAGACAAGTGTCTCCTCCAAACTCGTATGTTGATCCCAGTCTTCAGTGTGATAATATTAAGAGAGCGTCTGTAGGAGGTCCTTATGGAGAGGGTCACAGCACTTATAAGAGAGACCACAGGGAGTTTGTTTCCCCGCTGTGTGCCATGTGAGAACACAGTAAGAAAGCGCAATGTGTGAGGAACGGAGCCCTCACCAGACACTGGCTCTGCTGTGTCTTGATCTTGGACTGTTAGTCTCAGAATTGTGAGCAATAAATTTCTGCTTATTATAAATTGTCCAAACTAAGATTTTTTTTTTTTTTCAGTTTTTGGCCAGGGCTGGGTTTGAACCCGCCACCTCAGGCATATGGGGCTGGCGCCCTACTGCTTTGAGCCACAGGCGCCACCCTGAACTAAGATATTTTTATAGCATCCCAAATTGACTGAGACAGATGATTTTGCTAACTTGGAAAAAAGGAAAATGTAATGAATATAAACAGGGCTTTATGTTACATACAAATATTGGGACAACATGTAAATTGTGTTCTGGACATAGTTAAATAGCTCTAGGCTAATTTTAGGGTTTGTTTCTATGGGTAATTTATATGAAGCAAGAGAGAGATTTAAAAGACTTCGTTTGATTGACTTCTTCTGTGGTATCTTAGTTAAAAAAGGTCAATTAAAGACAAATTTCTCATTCCATCTAAAGACAAGGAATTTGTGAGATTTAGTTATGTGTTTGTGAGGTTATGGTAAGATGGAGGGAGGTTCTTGAGATAGTTAATGACGTCTGTCCAAGGACCCCTTAACTGGCCTTCCAGGAATGATGGTATCGGCCCAAGGCCGATTCTGCAGATTGTGTTAGAGAGCCAGGCTGTCCAGTAAGAAACCAAAGGGGGTTAAGAAATAATCCCCTAGTGTCAACAAGATTTCTCTGTAATTAAATTGAACCTTAGTCTTAGCCCTTTAATCATCTTTAACCTTCTAGCCTAATCAAGAACTTCACATTATCCAATCTTAGTGTCGTTAAATTTTCTTTTCTTCCTACATTTTTTCAAATAATATCATGTTTCTTCCCTTCATAATAAAACTACTCTGAAGAGTCAGCTGTCCTGAGAAAGATGATAGAGTTAAGCAGTGGTCAAATAAATTAGATGTTAAAAATATTCTGAGACAGCATAATTAATAGGACCTACTAAGGAAAGCAAAATGGACAATTCTATTCCTCTAATCGATTAAGGCCCTAATTCTTAACATAATTCGTAATCCCTTCTACTGGAAATAGCCTGTTCAACTTCTAAGAGTCTTTCCATGCCTACTATTGGTGCTTACCTTGGGTAAGCTTGCCTTTACAAGTCACAACATTTGAGTGCCTTGATATAATGGAAATTTGTTTTTTACTCAAGTAATAGTGAAATTCGTGTGGCTGATAAGTGGGGAGATTTCTTCCACATTATTTTTCAGAAAACTATGATCCTTTCTTCTTTTGATTCTTTTACTGGTCAAAGCTTAGGCCAAGATGGGCAGACATTTCTTTGCATGTGCATTTCACTGGCTACCTCATGATGGCACAATTCCGAGGCCTGGGAAATGTCCAGCTGTTTTCCCAGGAAGAATAGAGAAACTCTAATTTGATTAGAGATTTATCAGTCTCTGCCACAGTTTGTAACAAATATCTGTGCCAATTTTACTTTCCACCAAGGAAAACACCCTCATCCATTTCCCGAAGGGGAATACCGTTCAATGGCAAGCAGCAGAATTTTCTCCACCTGGTTGGAATTTAGGTCATCTTGAAATGGCCAAAAGACTTGCTATGTACTCTCCTTCTTATGCCTCCAGCCCCTAAATTCTCTAAAATATTCAATGTATGTTTACAAGGAAGAAACAACAAAATATAATTAAAACTCTTATTCAGGAAAGAGATAGCACGATACCCAAAGAAGTCACTTTTAGCAATAATAAAATACTGCTGATAAAAGCTTGGAATATACCTTTCCCACCAAGGACAATAACTTGATTATCTTTCCATGATTGTAATAATTTTCTTAATATCATAGGCCCATGAATCATGCATACAGGAACTCTGCCTGCTTGTTCTCATCACCTCTTTTGATCTGTTATATAAGGAAAAAAATTCAACTGTATTTGAGGCCTACATTTTGGGGGTCTAATTGTTAGAAAAGCTAGACTGATCACGGTACTCACAGGTATTGTCCATTTGTGACAAATGCCACATCATGCAAAGGAAGCAGCATTTCCTAAAGGGGTATAGAAGTGCATCAAGAAGAAATAGGAACGTTAAATGTGGGACTGATTCTGTTGACCAGCTTACCATAGATATTGATAAAGATTTTAATTTAATTTATTTAAGGGTTGCTTGGTGGTTTGTAAAGAGAAAACAATGACTCCTTACAACTGAAACGTTTTCTCCCTCAGTCTGAAGTGAGTTAATAAAACGGATAAGCGTGAGTTTATCAATCGCTGGTGCATTGTGGGAAAATGATGTATTTAGACCCTGAAATGCATGATATTTTAGAGTTGAAATTCAGAATTACCAATGGGTACATTTCTTGAATTGAGAAATAGCATATTAATATGTTTGCAAGCATTTGAAGAAAAACAAAATATTTTCGTAAGATAGAATTGCAAGATTGAAAATCATTAAAATGTCGTTACCGCAAGTTGCCTTTTCACCCTAAATTAGTGCAAATACTCTCCTTGCTTATATGGAGGACTGTAGAAGGCTTTTGTCACAATAGTTCTGGAAAAAACAAACTGCAAAAATGGACATATATTTGGGAGATTAGTTCTAGTCAGGCTCAAATTCAACAATAAAGAAAGCAGTTTTGGTAAAGGGGCTATTTGAGTTTCTGTTCTATCTTGTTTTGTTTTGTGCTCTCAAGAGGAATTGAGAAAAAAAATCCTGAAACACCATTTTCATAAGAACAAACTTCTTTCTTTTTTTGCCTTTCTTTTTAGTACCTTAATCTCTATAGCATCATAACCTATGGCAGAGTCTAGCAGATGATAACAACTCAAAAAATATTTGTCGGATTAATATATTAATCCCTGTATCTGTTGATTTCCTTTTTTACCAAAACACTTTCAATACCATTAGGCTTGCAGTAAATTCAAATGAATAACATTTTAAAGTGGTTTTTCCTGACCATTTGATTATTTAAAAACACATTTTCTCTGGTGCATGTCTTCCTGTGAAAATTTACAGCAAAAAGAAATATTTTCAGACATGGTGGCTATTCCAAAGGATCCATAGATAGATCCCCTTTCCATCCTTGTTATCATCAATCATTGTAAAATATTTATCACCACCTGAGAATCTGTAGGTAGCCCTACTCCATCTTGTCTTTTTAAATAATTTAAGAACCACATCTACTCCAGGCAGTTGCGCTCTTTGGGAGGAGTTTGTTCTCCAGTTGACAATAGAGGCTCTAGAACCTCGACTGGAAGCCTAGTAGTATATTAGTAGCTTCTAGCTAGAGCTGCCTTATTATCCAGGCACTTTTCTAAACAAAACGTGGACACTGGGTGGTGCCTGTGGCTCAGAGGAGTAGGGTGCCAACCCCATATGCCAGAGGTGGTGGGTTCAAACTCAGCCCTGGCCAAAAACTGCAAAAAAAAAAAAGAAAAAAAGTGGACATTTTTAAAAATTATTGGTCTATTACACGGAGGTAAATTCTTCATGAATAATAGATCTGAGATATAACTTCTAGAGCAGTATCTCTCCGTTCTCACATAGCAGACGATACTCACCAGATATTCTGGAACTGAAATGGTTTCCTCCTGAATGAAAGAACATGCTTATCAGAGACCACCTGCCATGGTGACAGCATGGTAAATTTAAAAATCACATGCCTGGGAATGAATTGACACTGATATCTCTGGTTATAGATAATGAATAATGAGATTCCTAAGAATAAATATGACAAGCAAAGTATTGTACTAAAGCCTCATTTGATTTACATAACAACCAAAATAAAACTAAGGAATCAACAGAAAACTTCAGCCACTACTTTGGATATTCATGACCTTTTCCTTAATTTAGGTTGGAGTCAGTGCATCACCCAGAACTCGTAAAAGCTAGTCAGATACCCTTGATAAGGGACTGCCTCTGTGTAATTTCTAGGAAAAGAATATATGTCTTTCATTTTTGTCTTTTGCTAATATATATATACTCTCTCAGGCAGCTTAAAGGAAATTTCAGCTCATCATTTCTGTATAATAAATAACTATAATTTTATGCTACTTTTGCTATACTGAAATGTTTCTTCCTTCATTCTAGAATTTATATTACCCCTGCACAATTGTAAAGTATTAGAAAGCGATGATTTGTTTTATGATAATTTTTAATGATCATTTTAATTCATTTTTTGAACTTTAGTACCTTTTCATGTTTTCTGTATTGCATTAAATTGAAAACATAATTTCTTGCAAATCAAAACCACCCTGAGATATCCCCTAACCCCAGGGATAATAGCCCAAATTGCAAAATCTCAAAGCTGCAGATGCTGGTGTGGATGTGTAGAGAAGGGAATGGTTTTACACTGTTGATGAAACTGTAAACTAATACAATCATATCGGAAGGAAGTAGGAAAATCCTCAAAGAAGCATAATTAGACCTCCCATTTGATCCTGAAATATGATTACTAGGCATTTACCCAGAAGAAAAAGCATCATTTTGTCATAAGAACATTTGCACTAGACTATTTATTTTAGCTCAATTTACAATTGCCAGTATGTGGAAACAGCCTCAATGCTCACCAATCCAGGAATAGATTAACCAGCTGTGGTATATGTACACCATGGAATACTATTTAGCTATTAGCCAAGATGGAGATTTTACATATTTTATATTAACCTGGATAGAATTGGAATACATTCGAATGGAGAAGCAAGAATCCAATGTACTCAATTCTAACATGAAGCCAGTAGATGATCTAATACAAACCTACATAAGAGAAAAACTCAAATCTTTTCAAGGTGGGGGCGAGGGAATGTGGGAGCAAGGAGGGGAGAGGAAAGATGTGGATGGGGGTTACGGTGTAGCTGCACCTCTTGGGGGTGGGAGACAAATATAAGAGGGACTTTACCTAACAAATGAAAACAATGTCACCTAATTCTTTGTACCTTCAACGAACCTGAGCCAATTAAAAAAAACATAATTTCTTTCAAAGATTTATTTTTAGCTAAAAACAATGAACCCTACTAATCCATTTTATGAGCATATTTTCTCTCAATTCCATCATGCTTTTTTAGACTTACCAAGTTCTGAAATAATGACAAAACTAAGGAAGAATATGGTGGAGAAGTTCCCAAATTTATGGATACGGTACAAAGGTACATCTTTTTTAATGAAAATAAATCCTTTACAGAAAATATGGATAAATGTTCCATGGAGGCTTCCTGTGTTGACAATGTTGGACCTTCAATAACCCATTGGTCAGATAGCCATGGAGACCACCCGTGTGGTAGAGGTTAACAGAGAGAGCAAACAAAAGAAAAAGAAGCAATTGTAGATTCCTCATTTCTGGACCAATGTCTGATTAGTAGGAAATAATAAAACGTAGCCTAACAAGAGAAGGGAATTTAAAAGCATTTTCTCAGTTTTAGTATCTCCAAATGCAGAATATTTTTTCATAATTGGTAAAATACAGATCTAGACTTTATCTTTTCTCATTGAAACTATTCGTTGGCTTCTCGATAATATTCAAATTCCGTAGTGTGAAATACGATTTGGTCTTCACCTCCATTCCCTCACGTCCTATCCCAGCACCAGCCAGCTCTTCCTCTCCAAGTACACCGCAGCACTCCACTGTTCTTCAGTCACGCCGGCTTCTCAGCTCTACACCTCTGCACAGACCTGTCTTTCATGCTGTCTTCATCTTTTCTACTTGTGTTCTCATCCTTTGTCCTCGTTAGGGTTTTCTAGAAACGGAGCCTGAGATGAAGTTTAGAAAGAACAGATAGGCGAATGGCCAAGTTGGAGAGAGAAGATGTTGATGCCGGAATGTCAGGCTCTTGGTCTCGGCGATTCGAAGAAGGAATCGACGGACCATAAGAGTAGTGGTAAGTCAGAATTTATTTACAAGAAAGGAAAATTACAAGTATAAGAAAAACCAGACCTCCAGGCAAAGAGGACCCAGGAAAGGAACAAGCTCTCTTGTTCCCTCTCTGAAGTCCCGCCGAGGTCTGCTTGGAGAGGGACAAGCTCTCCTGTTCTCTCTCTGACGTCTTGCGGAGGTCTGCTTGGAGAGGAACAAGCTCTCCTGTTCTCTCTCTGATGTCCTGCGGAGGTCTCCTTGGAGAGGGACAAGCTCTCCTGTTTTCTCTCCGACGTCCTGTGAAGGTCTGCTTGGAGAGGGACAAGCTCTCCTGTTTTCTCTCCG
>CAUYRH010012722.1:0-15072 GCA_963574655.1 Perodicticus potto | reverse complement strand
TAACACTAGACAATAATGCCTCGTATGATTTACAGAGCACTTTTTTTTTTTTTTTTGAGACAGAGCCTCAAGCTGTCACCCTGGATAGAGTGCCGTGGCATCACAGCTCACAGCAACCTTCAATTCCTGGGCTTGAGCAAGTCTCCTGCCTCCGCCTCCCAAGTAGCTGGGACTACAGGCGCCCGCCACAACGCCCGGCCATTTTCTGGTTGCAGCTGTCGTTGTTTGGCGGGCCTGGGCTGGATTCGAACTTGCCAGCTCAGGTGTACATGGCTGGCACCTATCCCGTTGAGCCACAGGCGCCGAGCCGCTTTTGGTATTCTAAAGAAACCACTGTCTAATCCAAGGTCATAAAAATTTGTACTTGGTATTTTCTTCTAAAAGTTTTATAGTTTTAGCTTTTTCATTTAAGTCTTTGATCTATTTTGAGTAATTTTTGACTACTATGTGAGGCAGAGGTCCAAATTCATTCTTTTACATGTATATATTCAGTTGTTCCAGACATGGGTTGCAGGTTCTGGATTTCTATATGTACCCAAATCCGATTTCTCTCCCTAGCCACCATTTTTCAATATTTACAGAGTTAAGTCATAACTCTTTCTTTGGTTATTGCTTTGATTATTCTTTTCCCATTAAACCATCTTGGCATCATTGACAAGTTATCATAATTGTAAGGGTTTTTTTTTTCTGGACTCAATTCTATTAGATTAATCAATAAATCTATACTTTTGTTAGTATACTCTACTAATTTACTTATGAATTTAAAAATATCTTCTGTTATTACTAAATTCTTTCAACAGAAGTATTTTCTGTCCCTTTTGTCATACTCTCTCTCTCTCTCTCTCTTATGTGCACAATCACCTTGCCATTGTTGCTGTGATATAATCAGGTAAATTCTTCTTGATGTCTTTTCCAACATTATCTTGAGCTTGTTTTTTTTTTTTTTTTTTTTTTAAGACAGAGTCTCACTCTGTTACCTCAAGCTAGAGTGCCATGGTATCAGTCTAGCTCACAGCAACCTCAGACTCCTAGGTTCAAACAATCCTCCTGCCTCAGCCTCCCAAATAGCTGGAGCTATGGACTACCATGCCCAGTCAATTTTTTTATCTTTAGTAGTGACAGGTCTCATTTTGCTAAGGCTGGTCTTGAACTCCTGAGTTCAATGGATCTTCCTGCCTCAGCCTCCCAGAGTGCTAGGATTACAGGTGTGAGTCACCATGTCTGGTCTGGGACAGTTTATCTTACCCACTCTCCTGGCCATAATTCAAGGACTAGTGTGTGGCTTTCTTTCCTGCAGCCTCAGGCTGCAGGATTGAGTAAAAGGAAATAATCCGTTGACCTTGCTGGGGAATCTGGCCACTGTGTGCACACTCTCTCTGAAATATGGGCAAATTTCTGGAAGCACAGACCCATCCCACTCCCATTATAGCTAGTGACATGCCCCCCTTCTATAGGATTTAGCTCATATCCCGCCATAGCATGAGTTTCTGGAAGATGTAAACCCTGTTAATTTTTCTGGCTGCTAGTAAGATCCCCCAGAATTATGCAGGGCCTCTCATGATTTGAAGCTTTCTCTTAGACCATTTTGCAGCTGCCCAGCCATCATCACAGTCCACTTTCCTCCATACTGATGATTACCAGTGAGAACTCTGAGAATTCTATCAACTCACCTACTCCTCTCTGTGCATCACTAGTCACCCCATTGAGTGGTAAGTTCTGGTTTGGGAGATGCATAATACCAGAATCTCATTTCTCTCCCTATCCACTGCTTATCAATGTTTATAGAATGTAACTCATTCTTTGGTTATTGCTGAGGAATTTTTAGGATTAAAAGGACTTTTTTTGTTCTTAGTTTTATTATGTATTTAAAAAGAGAGCTTCTGTTATTTTACGTCACTCTACAGCTTTACCTAGAAGTCAATCTGGTGCAACACTTTCAGAATGCAATCTGGCACCATGCTTACAGAGCTACAAAAAATGTTCTCTAAGTCAGAAATTGCATTTCTGGGAATTTGTCATAAGGAAATAATTCACAACAAAAATAATCTATATACATGAGTATGCAATACCATCTGTGATATGTAAGAAATAACTTATATATCCTACATTAAGAGACACAGAAAAATTATGTTCCTAGAAGAATGGAATATTTTTCAAATATTAAAATGATAGTTGCAAAAGCTAATTGTTAATATCAAAATTGCCTTTAAGCACTGGAGAAAAAAAATCCCTATTTAATAAGTGGTGCTGGTAGAACTGGACAGCTGCATGTAAAAGACTGAAACTAGAGCCCGCCTCTCACCACTTACAAAAGTTAACTCACACCAGATAAAAGATTTAAATTTAAGACATGCAACAATTAAAACCCTAGAGGAAAGTGCAGGAAAATCTCCTAATGGTATTACCTTGGGAAAGAATTCATAAAGAAGACCTCACTGAAAACTGCAGCAACAACAACATAAATAAATGGGACTTGACCAAATTAAAAAGCTTCTGCACAGCTAAGAGCACAATCAATAAAGCAAATAGACAACCTTCAGAATGAGAGAAGATATTCACATGTTAGGAATTGAACAAAGGGCTAGTGACCAGAATATACAAGGAGCTCAAGCAAATCAACAAGAAAAGAACTAACAGCCCCATCAATCAATGGTCAAGTGACATGAACAGAACTCTTCCCAAGAAGACAGACCAATGGCAAACAAACACATGAACAAATGCTCATCACCCCTAATCATAAGAGAAATGCAAATCAACGCCACTTTGAGATATCATCTAACGCCTGTGAGAATAGCCCACATCACAAGGCCCCAAAGCTGCAGATGCTAGTGGGGGTGAAGGGAGAGGAGTACACTTATGCACTTTTGGTCAGATTGTAAACTAGTATAGCCTCTTTGGAAGGAGGTAAGGAGAATTCTCAAAGAACTAAAAGTAGACCTCCTATTTGATCCTACAGTTCCATTATTTGGTGTCGACCCAGAAGAAAAAAATCATTTTACCATAAGGACATCACAGTCAAATGTTTAGAGCAACTCAATTCACCACTGCAAAGACATGAAAACAACCTAAGTGCCCATGGACCTCTGAATGGGTCAATAACCTGTAGTGTGTATATATGGGATGGAATACTATTTAGCCATACAAAAAATGGAGACTTTACATTTTTTATGTTTACCTGGAAGGATTTGGAGAAAATTCTCTTAAGTAAAGCATTTCCAGAATGGAAAAAGTAAGCACCCTATGTACTCAGTTCTAATCTGAAACTAGTAGATCCGCAAATATAAGCCCACACAAGAGAAATAAAAATTAAATTTAAGAGGTAGAGGGAGAGGTTTTGGTAAGTTCCTACCTATCAGGTACAATGTGGGGATATAGGGCACACTTCCTGGGTGAAGGACATGAGTACAACATGGACTTCAGACTTTACTTTATAAACACAAATTATGTAACCTAATCATATGTACTGTCATACTAACCTGACATTTTTTTAAAAAGTGCTTTTAAGAAACAATGATAGATGAAAATAGAATAAAAAACAGAATATATACCATCATGGCAACTATATAAAGAGATAAAATCAAGTGGACAGGCAAAAGGAAAGGTTCTTTGAAAATTGAATTACCTGTGATAGGGTGGTATGCACAAAGAGATAGTTATTGATCATTTCTGCTTATTGAGTTGTTTTTGTAATAAAAAAGTGGACTCAAGTGGATCAAAAAGGTTTGATCAGTAAAGCATTATTTCCTCTTTCCTTGATGATGTTGAGATAGGGATAATTTGTAGCTTAATCCAGGAACATTTAGGCTAAAGAGAAAAGATTTAACTGAGTAAAAGTGAATGTACCAGCCATGTGACCTTGGCCAAGGTTACCCTATTCACGCATTTGTAAAATGGGCCTGATTTTATGTTAAGCTTGGAAAACCACTGTGGAGACTGAATGAGATATGTGTGTGAAGCTGCCAGTATAGTTCTGGGCACATAGAAAGGCACTTGGTAACATCTAGCACTGGGTCTCTTTCAGTTCTCATCAGAGTAGTGGCTCCTGTTTTCTTTGCATTGTGTTTGTAAATCAAACTCTGGGATGGGTGCAAGGTAGAAATGGGAGAATAGCAGAAATCAAGGGCAACAAATGATTTTTGTTATCTCTACCACAGCCCACTCAGCTCTGTCTTCCTGCCCTAAACTTGAGAGAATAAGGTGAACTTTTCAAATGAGAAGTGACTTTTCATAGGTCACACGATAAATAGGTTAAGAAAGGGAAATTTAGCACTTTCTAGACAAATAAATTCCAGGTTGACAAATAAGGATCTGTCAGATGATGTGAACCCAACTTTGTGAGAATCCCTTCAGTCTGCTTGCTTTCCTTAATGTACACTCCCCCGTGTGGTTCTCCAGCACTTACTGAGAGATTTGTTTATACCATGGCTCTTAGACCATGAAAAAACCAGAATGTAATGTCTTACAAAGAGAGAAAAGGACTTTCTGAAGCTCTCACCATTAGAATTTTAACCCAGGGCCCTTGTGAAAAGGCTAGAAAGACATTTTAAGCTTCTAAAGATGGTTACAAGAAAATACAATTGAAGCCAGGCATAATCCCATCTATATAAAATGTCCAGAAAGGGCAAATATCTATAGAGAGTAGATTAGTGGTTGCTTGGCGCTAAGAATGAGAATAGGAATTAACTGAAAATAGATAGGAGAGGGCAGTGCCTGTGGCTCAGTGAGTAGGGCACTGGCCCCATATAACGAGGGTGGCAGGTTCGAACCCAGCCCAGCCAAACTGCAACAACAAAAAAAAAAAAAAAAAAGAAAAAAGAAACAAAGCAACTAGATAGGAGAAACCTTATTGAGATGATGAAAATGTTCTAGAACTGGATTATGGCAGGGATGCACAACTAGGTAACTTTACTAAAAATCACTGATGTGTACCCTTAAATGGGCAAATCTTATGACATGTAAATGATAACTTAAGAATGTTATATAAAAAAGAAAGCAGACTCAGCACTTAAGCACTTAAAAACACACATTTTGATTCAAATGTGTTCTGGCTAGGCATTTCCCATTTTCCCACTAAAATACTTAAAAAGGTATGGGAGAATAAAAGAGAAATGATGTCACATAAAACAAAAACTCAAAGATTCTGGGCAAAATCTCCTCTAATTACAAAGTAGATGAAATGGATTGAGAAATCTTACCTCAAGAGACTGCGTGAGGAAAGAACGGAAAGTTCACTGGTTCTCTCCCAAAAGGCCATCCCAGGATGCAGGTTATACTACGTATGTACCACACAGAAAATTCAGTAGCTGTTCATCTGCCTGCCATGTATTAACCTGGTAGGTCTATCTCATCCTCTTCTTGCTTATCTCATCCTCTTCTTTCTTATGGCTGAGAGGATGCAGGTTCCCAAACCATCATGAGTAAGAAGGAGATAGTTGTGCACCTTAAATTCAGTGAGGTATGTATATCTCTCCAAACTAAAGGGCCACAGAACTCCTCTGTTAAAGAGCTTTCCTTTTTCTGAATTTGAATGCTCACAGATGAAGCAAACAGAAAAGGCTCTTTCCAACAGATGGCATTAATTGATGACATGCAGCCGCCGAATCTTGGCCATCCCATTGCTCCTTAACCTAGTGCAGAATTTATAGCATTTGGGTTTCTTTTAAAGATGTTTATGAATATGATTTACCCTGATTGTATCCAAAAGCATTGAGAATTTTGAAAACTAGCAGGAAGAGAGAGAAGCATATGTTTACCACAAAGACAAAGCTAAACTAAGGCTTAGCTTTCCATGGATGTGTTCATGTTAGTTACTTGTAATGCATCATTTTAGTCTTACTAATGACCTTCTCTGAATGGAATTTTCTTTTCTTTTCTTTTCTTTTTTTGAGACACAGTTTCACTTTGTTGCCCTTGGTAGAGTGCTGTAGCGTCATAGCTCACAGCAACCTCCAACTTTTGGGCTCAAGTGATTCTCTTGCCTCAGCCTCCCGAGTAGCTGGGACTACAGGTGCCCACCACAATGCCTGGATATTTTTAGAGACAAAATCTCCCTCTGGCTCAGTCTGGTCTTGAACTTGTGAGTTCACGCAATCCACCTGCCTCAGCTTCCCAGAGTGCTAGGATTACAGGTGTGAGCCACCATGCCTGGCCCTGAATTTGCTTTTAAAAGAATTTGTTGCAAAACATGTGTGAAGAAGCCAGTTTGCAGTGTGTGCTAGGAATGATCGTTTGTGTCATGCTGCATCAGTTGAGTGGACATGGAAGGAGGAGAGGAGGCCATTGCAATAGACAGGAGATGTTGCAGGGGAAGTTACCTAGAAACTGAGTGGCAGCTGTGCACATCTTTGGCCCTCTAGCTACATAAGGAAAGGAAAGAAGTTACCACAAAGTAGGCCAAGAGCGGAGTCAAAGGCAATTCATGCATTATCTTTGCAGACACAAGAGTGTAAACAGATGGATCCTTAAAGATGAGGATGGCAGAAAACAACATATGGGAATTATGAAAAAATATTGCAATGTAAAGAAACATAGTATGATTAGCATGAAGAGTATATCTCTTAAGTATTCTTTATTTTTTTTATTTTAAAAAAAGAAATAAAGTATTCTTTATTTTTTAAAAATTATTTTAAAAAACAAATAAAGTGTTCTTTTTAAATTATTTAAAAAGAAATAAAGTATTCTTTTTAAATTATCTTTTTAAAAAAGAGTATATCTCTTAAGCTTGTTAAATGCAGGACTCAAAACTAAATTTCAAGAAACTACTGGTATCCTTAATAAGGTTCAGAAAGACATAATTTTGTATGAGAGAATAGAAAGCCATAAGGAAAAACCAGGCTAAGATAAAAAGGCAAAATGAGCCAAAATGTGAGATGGATTATCTAATAGAGATGATAATGATAAAACCAGTAAAAACTGCTAATGTTTATTTAACATTTTCTACACACCGTGAAGTATTTTTACATGTATTAACTCATCTAATCCTTCCAAAGACACCATGAATAATATATCCTGTTATTAAATGTCCCCATTTTATAACTGAGGAAACTGAGAGGGTATAAGGAAGTTGCTTGAGGTCACACAACTATTAAGTGGTGGAGCCTGGATCCAAACTCTGCCTTTGGTCCGAAAACACAGAGCCTGTGCTTTTAATCATTATACTAAGAGAGGCTGGAAAGGACACAAGATACAGAAGCACAATTAAAATCATTCAAGGCAGTAAAGAGAATAATTGAAGGTGTGGGTAACTACTATAATGAAAAGTCCACCTAGAAGGAACAAAAACACAAAAACAAGGAAAGAGGAGACCACAGACATGGAAGCTGGAGAATAAAATTTTCCCTTGCTGTTGGAAAGGACATATCACATTACAGACAAAATAAACAAAAGCAGACCTACATCTAGACACAGTCTGTAAAAGAAACAAATATAAAAACAAAGTCTACAATAGAGCATTAGTAAAAGAACATATGAAAAACAAACCACTACTATATATATAATTCAACCTCACTTCTAATTAAAAAGAGAAGGAATTTAAATTAGATGCTATTTTAACATTTCAAATATGAACAGAATGCCAAAATGCATGAAGCAAAACTGATAGAATTTCAAGGAGACATTCTAGACAAATTCTAGTTGGATACTTCAATACCCCACTATCAGTAATTGACATATAACAGAAAATGAGTGAGAATATAGTTAAACTGAAAAGCATCATCATCAATTAACTGTATCAAATCGACATTTGTAGATTATTTCATCCAACAACAGCAGACTACACATTCTGCTTGAGTTCACATGCGCTATAAAACTTTGAATAAGTTTAAAGGAATAGATATCATATGATACATACTTTTAGGCCTCAATGGAATCAACTAGAAATCAGTAGAAAAAGATAGCTGAAAAATCCCCAAATACTTGAAGATTAAGGAACACACTTCAAAATGACCTACAGATCAAAAAAGTCTAGAGAAATTTAAAAATATTATGAACTACGTGAAAATGAAAATACAACTTTTAAAAATTTCTGGGATGCAGGGTGGCTCCTGTGGCTCAGCGAGTAGGGAGCTGGCCCCATATACTGAGGGTGGTGGGTTCAAACCTGGCCCTGAGCAAAATTGCAACAACAACAAAATAGCCGGGTGTTGTGGTGGGCACCTGCAGTCCCAGCTACTCGGGAGGCTGAGGCAAGAGAATAGTCTAAGCCCAGGAGTTAGAGGTTGCTGTGAGCTATGTGACGCCACAGCACTCTACTGAGGGCAAGAAAGTGAAACTCTGTATCTACAAAAAAAAAAAAAAAAAGAAAAAAATAATTTCTGGGATGCAGTGAAAGCAATGCTTAGAGAGAAATTTATGGAGTCCATGTATATATTAGAAAATAAAAACGATCTGAAATCAATAGCCTAAGAGTCCCTCTTAGGAAAGTAAAATGAGAAGAGCAAATGAAATAAAAAATGAGTAGAAACAAGAAATAAAAACAATTACAAAAAAACAATGAAATGTGACAACAGAAAAATAAAGCAAAAATCAAAGAATGTCTAAATAAATGGAGATATAATCTATGTTTATAGAAAGGAAGACTCAAAATTGTTAAGATGTCTGTGCTTTGAGTTGATCTATAAATTTAACACAATCTCAATAAAAATCCCAGCAAGTTCTTTTATAGATATTGGCGATCTGATTTGAAAGTTTATATGGAAAGGCAAAAGACTCAGGGTAGCCAACAGGTTTTTTTGTTGTTGTTGTTGAAGAACAACAAACTTGGAGGACTAAATTACCCAACTTCAAGACCTACTATGAAGCTGTAGTAATCAAGATGGTATTAGTAAGACAATAGATAATCAAGTCAATGGAACAGTTTTGGGAGCTCAGAAATAAATTCACACAAAGGAGCAAAGACAATTCAATTGAGAAAAAACAGTCTTTTCAATAAAGACTACTTGGTCCTGGACCATGTGTGTGTGTGTGTATGTGTATGTATGTTTATATGTACACAAAGAATCTTGACACAGACCTTACACCTTTTCACAAAATTAATTCAAAATGGACCAAAGACCTAAATATAAATACAAAACTGTAAAACATTTGGAAGATGACATAGAAAAAAAATGTAAGTGATTTGGGGTTTGGTGATAACAGTTTAGGTACAACCCCAAAATATAATTTATGAAAGAGAAAAATGGAAAAATTTGATTTCATTAAAATTAAAATCTTCTGATATGCCAAAGATATTGTTAAGAGAATGAAAAGATAAGCCACAATCTGGGAGGATTGCCTGGGGCCAGGATTTTGAATCTATGGTGCTATGATCATGCCTGTGAATAGCCACTGCACCATTGCACTTCAGCCTTCTTGGCAACACAGTGAAACCCCATCTTCAAAAAGGAAGGAAGGAAGGGAGGGAGGGTAGGAAAAAAAAAAGGACACAGCTCATTAAAAAAATGGGAAATCTTTGTTGTAAAGTGGTTTTTGGTTGCTATGTTAACCAGTTTGATGTAAACATTCCAAATTGTATATAAAATCAGCACATTGTACCCCATAAATGCAGTAAATGTATGCAGTTATGATCTAATTTTTAAAAATGGGATACCTGAACACTTTACCAAGGATATACAGATGGCAAACAAGGAATATGAAAAGATGCTAAACATCATGTGTCATTAGGGAATTAGAAATTAAAATATCAATAAGATAGTACTACACATCTACTAGAATGGCTACAATACAAAACATTGACAACATCAACTGTTATGTAGATGTAGAGCACAGGAACTCTCAGTCATTGCTGGTGGGAAAGCAGCATGGTTCAGCCACTTTGGAAGACAGTTTGGTAGTTTCTGACAAAGCCTAACACAGACGGAACATATGATCTAGCAATTGCACTTCTAGGTATTTATCAAATTATGTCCACAAAACCTTTACATGAATGTTTACAGCTGCTTTATTTATAATTGCCCAAAATTACTATTCAGTGATAAAAAATAAGCTATCAAGACACAAAAGGCCATGGAGGAAACTTGAATGCACACTGCTAACTGCTAAGTGAAATATGCCAGCTTAAAAAGGTCATGCACTACATGATTCCAAGTATATCACACCCTAGAAAAGGTAAACCATAGAGATAGTAAAAAAGGATCAGTGGTTGCCAGGGGCAAGGGAGGTAAGAGAGGATGATGGGCGGAACACAGGATTTTGGGGGTGGTGTAAAAATATTCTGGATGATACTGTAATGGTGAATATGTGACATTATATATTCTGTCAAAACACACAGAACTACAGGACACAGTGAACCTTCCTGCCAATTGTGTTAATGAACTTAGTTAATAACAATTTATCTGTATTGGTTCACCAATTGTAACAATAATACCACATTAATGCAAGATGTCAATAACAGGGAAAACTATGTTTGTGTGGGTGAGGAACATACAGGAATTCTCTGTACTTTCTGCGCAAGTTTTTCCTTCTTCATGTTTGAAGGATACTACACAATTTTTCTATAAACCTAAAATTGCTTTAAAGCTAATGCCTGTCAATTTTTTTTTTAAATAAGAGAAAGTTAAAACAAGATACTGTTTTCATTTCAAATTGCTCAAGATTTCGAAAACCCAGTGGTCAGTGTTAGTAGGGCACAAGGGGTGTTTAGTAATAAAAAGCTTTAAAAATTTTGGTTTTGGCTTTGACTCAGAAACTTTATTTCTAGGAAATTATTATAAGAAAATAATTATGCATCAACTAAATATGTAGCTACCAGAACTTTGTTCATTACAACATTATGAATGATAGTAAACATAAGCAAAATAAAAGTATAGAATGATCTTATATTTATAGTACTAAACCTAAAGGCACATATAGGAAAATGTAGGAAAATGTCTAAAAGGATGGTCAACAAAGTGTTAGTAGTGCTTTATTTCTTATTATATGTTCTTTTAAAATTACATTATCTATTTATATTTTTCTTAAAAAATAAGGATAAGCCTCACACCCACCAGGATGGCTATTATAAAACACACACAGATGTTGGTGGTGGCACATGCCTATAATTCTAGCACTCTGGGAGGCTGAGGCAGGTGGACTATTTCAGCTCAGGAGTTCAAGACCAGCCTGAGCAAGATTAAGACCCCCATCTCTACTAAAAAAAAGAAAAAAGTAGCTGAGTGTGGTGGCAGTTGCCTATAGTCCCAGCTACTCTGGGAGGCTGAGGCAAGAGAAAGTCTTTTTTTTTTTTTTTGGTAGAGACAGAGTCTCACTTTATCGCCCTTGGAGGAGTGCCGTGGCGTCACACAGCTCACAGCAACCTCCAACTCCTGGGCTTAGGCGTTTCTCTTGCCTCAGCCTCCCGAGTAGCTGGGACCACAGGCGCCTGCCACAACGCCTGGCTATTTTTCTGTTTTTTGCAGTTCGGCCGAGACCGAGTTTGAACCTGCCACCTTCGGTATATGGGGCCAGTGCCCTACTGGATGAGCCACAGGAGCTGCCCAAGAGAAATTCTTGAGCCCAAGAGTTTGAGGTGCTGTGAGCTATGACACCACAGCTCTCTATCCAGGGCAACAGAGTGAGAGACTGTCTTAAACACACACACCACACACTCACACACACAGAAAAAATAACAAGTGTTCATGAGGTTGTGGAGAAATTGGTACACTTGTGCATTATGATGGTATAGACTTTGTAGAAATCACGGCAGTTCCTTAAAAATTAAACATAGGAGAAGTGAGTGGAGCTGGTTGAGCCTTCAAAGTCTGAAAACGCACAGCCATGGGTTCCAGGGTTTTTGATTGAATCCCGCCAGCGCGGGAGCCTCTGCAGAGAGCGTGAGAGATGCAGATGGACAATCGGATCCTTTCAGAGCTGCGGAACACGACCTCCGTCTATTGTGAAAGAACTCGTGTTGGACAACTGTCAGTCAAATGAAGGCCAAACTGAAAGCCTCACAGATGAATCTGAAGAACTGGAACTCTTAAGTAGGATCAATGTAGGCCACTCCTCAGATGCAAACTTACCAATGTTAAACTTAAGGAGCTCGAACTAAGCGATAACAGAATCGCAGGGGGCCTGAAAATACCGGCAGAAAAGTGCCCGAACCCCATGCATCTGAATTTAAGTGGCAACACAATTAAAGATCTCAGCACAGTGGAGCCTTTGAAAGAGTTAGAAAAACCTCAAGAGCTTAGACCTTCTCAATTGCGAGGTAACCAACCTAAAGGACTACCGAGAAAACATATTTAAGCTTCTCCTGCAACTCATGTTTCTCGACAGCTACAGCAAAGGCAAAGGAGGAGGCCCCTGATGCAGATGCAGATGTGGAGAGGCTGGACAATGATGATGAAGAGGAGGAGGATGAGGAGGAGGATGAGATGCTCCTGTAGTGGAAGATGAGGACCAGGATGAGGAGGAAGGAGGAGAAGAGGAGGATGTGAGTGGAGAGGAGCAGGAGGATGGAGGAGGTTCTAATGATGGAGAAGTAGATGATGAGGAAGATGAAGAAGCTCCTGGTGAAGAAGAAAGGGGTCGGAAGGAAAAATGAGGACCTGAAGTTGAGGGAGAAGATGATGACTAAGTGGAATAGCTAGCTATTCTGAAAAATCCCTATTGTGATTTGACTGTTTTTACCCACATTCCCTCCCCCCCAAATCCTGCCCCCTGAAACTTACCTTTTTCTGATTATAACATTGCTGTGGAAAAGAGAGGGGAACTGTATATTGGGGGTTTGGGGGTTAGAGGGAGGGCAGGAGGGGTAGAATAAAATACTGTTTTTACTATCAAAATAAAAGAAGAAATTAAACACAGAATTACCATATGATCCTGATTTTCACTTCTGGGTACACCCCCCTAAACCCCAGAGGTTCAAAAAGGTAGTATTTGTATGTACATCTATGTTCATAGCAGCTTTATTCACAAAAATCATAAAGTGGAAGTAATCCGGCTCAGCACCAGTAGCACAGTGGTTGCAGCACCAGTCACATACACAGAAGCTTGTGGGTTCGAACCCAGCCCGGCCAGCTAAACAACAATAACAACTGCAACAAAAAATCGCTGGGCATTGTGGCGGTCACCTGTAGTCCCACCTGCTTGGGAGGCTGAGGCAGGAGAATTGCTTGAGCCCCGGTGTTTGAGGTTGCTGTGAGCGGTGATGCCGCACACCCTCCGGAGGGCAACTTAGTGAGACTCTGTCTAATGAAAAAAAAAAAAAGTGGAAGTAATTCAAGGATCTCTAGACAGACAAATGGATAAAAGGAAAATGTGGCATATACATGCAATGGAATGTTATTCAGTCTTCAAATGGAACGAAATTCTGACACGTGGATGAAAACTGAAGACGTTATACTGACAGAAATAAGCCAGTCACAGAAAGATAAATACTGTACATTTCCACTTATACGAGGTGCGTAGTATAGTCTAATAAATAGCGACAGAAAGTAGAATGGTTTTTGCCTGGGTGGGGCAGGGGGATTATTGTTTAATGGGAGCAGAGTTTCTATTGGGGAAGATGTAAAAAGATCTAGAGATGGATGCAGTGCACAGCAATGTAAATGTACCTAATGGCCCTGAATAGAACAAGTAAATATGGTTAAAATAGTAAATTTTATGTTATGTATATTTTACTACAATAAAAATATAAACAAAATCTTCCAAACCAGAAAGAAAGGAAAGAAAAAAGTGTTTTCTACCATCTAACTAATGGATGGGTGCAGAGCCTCCATGCAGTCCTCTGACATGCAGCAGATGAACTGCATGCATCACATGAAATGTGCAAGGTGTTCAGGGAAAAGAGTCTGTGGTAAGGGGTGGGCTGCCTACCTGCTCATTCATTATTTTATTATTATGAAACATTTCAAACACACAGAAACACTGAAAGCATTGTCCAGTGAACTGAACATTTGTATACCCACTTTCTAGATCTTCCCATTAGCTTTTTATTTATCACACACTTGTTCATCCCTCTATCATTTATCCATCTTATTTTTTGGAAACATTGCAAAATAAATTGCAAAGTCTATATACTTTCTTATAGATACTTCACACGTATATCATTAACTGGGTGCCAATCTTTGTTTAAGTTTTTTTCTTTTTTTTTTTTTGAGACAGAGCCTCAAGCTATCACCCTGGATAGAGTGCCATGGCATCACAGCTCACAGCAACCTCCAATTCCTGGGCTCAAGTGAGTCTCTTGCCTCTGCCTCCCAAGTAGCTGGGACTACAGGCGCCCGCCACAACACCCAGCCATTTTTTGGTTGCAGCTGTCATTGTTGTTTGGCGGGCCCAGGCTGGATTCGAACCCGCCAGCTCAGGTGTACGTGGCTGGCACCTTAGCCCGTTGAGCCACAGGTGCTGAGCCTGTTTACATTTTTTTATGGTTATAAATCTTATATATTGAAATGCACATATCTTAGGGCTACGTTTATTAAGTTTTGACAAATGCAGGTATCTGTGAAACCCAAGTCCCTCTTTTTCTTTTTAGAGATAGAGTCTCACTTTGTTGTCTCAGTAGAGCACTGGGGCATCACAGCTCACAGCCACCTCCAGCTCTTGGGTTTAGGCGATTCTCTTGCCTCAGCCTTCCAAGTAGCTGGGACTACAGGCACCCACCACAACGCCTGGCTCTTTTTTTTTTTTTTTATTACCAAATCATAGCGGTGTACATTAGTGCAATCATGGGGTGCAGTGTGTGGGCTTCATATACAATCTGAAATATTTTCATCCAACTGTTCGACATAAGCTTCATGGGATTTTCTTGTTTATTGTGTGAAAACATTTGTGTTCTACATTTAGTAAGTTTCACCTGACCTTTCTAAGATGCACCATAAGTGTGATCCCACCCTTTACCCTCTCTCCACCCATCCTCCACCTCCCCTTCCCTCCCTTTCCCCTTTCCCCGACTTCTTGTGCTATAATTGGGTTGTAGCCATCGCATGAAAGCTATAAATTTGCTTCATCTTAGGGGTGTATACATTGGATACTTTTTCTTCCATTCTTGAGATACTTTGCTAAGAAGAATATGTTCCAGCTCCATCCATGTAAACATGAAAGAGGTAAAGTGGCCCGGGCCAGGTTTGAACCTGCCACCTTCGGTATATG
>CAUYRH010012721.1:0-14997 GCA_963574655.1 Perodicticus potto | reverse complement strand
GGGAAGCCCGCACACTGTACTCCAAGACTGAATTATTGTACACAGTTATGACTCAATAAAAAATAATTTAAAAAAAAATGTATACTGCATAAACTGATTACATATTCTATGAAATTCTAATAAAAATACCAATATCACATTTCACAGAACTAGAAAAAATAATTCTACACCTATTTACAAAACAGCCTGAATCATTAAAGCAATCTTAAACAAAAAGAACAAATCTGGAGGCATCACATTACCTGATTTCAAACTATTACTACAATGCTATAGCAACCAAAGCAGCATGTTACTTGGATAAAAGTAGAGACACAGACAAATGGAACAGAATAGAGAAACCAAAAATACAACCATTTACCAACAACTAATGGACCTTTAAGGAAGCAGACAACAACATCCACTCAGGAAAGGAAGCTCTATTCAATAAATGTCAGTAAATGATTTTAGGAAAACTGATAGGTACATGCAAAAGAATGGAACAATACTTCTCAAAATACATAAAAGGTAATTCATGATGGATAACAGACTTAAACCCAAGGCACGGAACCATAGAATTCTAGAAGAAAATGTAGGAAGAAACTCTTCTAGGCATTGGCTTAGGTAAGGAATTTATGGCTGAGACCCCAAAGGCAAATACAGCAACAACAAAAATAAGTAAATGAGACTTGCTTAAATTAAAAAGTTCCTACACAATGAAGGAAATAATTTAAAAAATAGACAACCTAGGTAATGGTAGAAAACATTTCCAAACTATATGTCTGGTAAAGGACTAATGTCCAGAAACCATAAAACCTCAAACAAATATTCAAGAAAAATAACAAAGAGCCCCATTAAAAAGTAGACTAAAGACATGAACAGAGGTTTTTCAAAAGAAGATAAACAAATAGTCAACAGACATATGAAAAAACTCTGAAGATCACTAATCATCAGGGAAATACAAATTAAAACAACTACCAGATACCATCTAACACTTTTCAGAATGGCCGTTAATAAAAAGTCAAAAAACGATAGTTGCTAGCATGGATACAGAGGGAAAGGAATGCTTGTACATTCTCGGTGAGTCTGAAAATTAGTATAACATCTATGGAAATCAATTTGGATATTCCTCAAAGAAAAAAAAATGCAGACTCACTATGCAACCCAGCTATCCCACTAGTGGGTATCTATTCAAAAGGGAAAAAGTCATTTAATCAAAAAGGCACCTGCACTTGAATGTTTATTGCAGCATAATTCATAACCAGAGAGATGTGGAATCATCCTAAGTGCCCATCTATTAATGAGTGGATTAAGAAAACGTAGTGTATGTATGCCATGGGGGATTACTCAGCCATTAAAAAGGAAGGAAATAAGGCCTTTGGCAAAAGTTAGATGGAACTAAAGACCATTATCCTAAGTGAAGTAACCCAAGAATGGAAAAACAAACACAACATTTGCTCTCTAATAATTGATATCTACATGATGGGCACACACAGGTACAAAGAGGTATAAAGGTCATCGGAAATCAAGAAGAGGGGGCAAAAACTTACCTATTGGGCAGAAAAGTGTTCATTGAGCACAGTGAAAAATGGACACAGTAAAAACCCTGCTTTTATAAAAGTTATCTATATAACAAAAACATTCGTACCTCCTTAATATTTTGATATTAAAAAAGCAACAGGTCTTAACAATTCTAGTGTGAAGCCTATTAGAATTGGCATGCAGTGCTCATCTTCACTTTCTGTAACAGTGGGAAATTTTTCCAGGTATATGGGAGGCAGGCTGCTTGGAGCCATTATAATGCTTGTTCCTGGCATGATCTCCTTCATTAAATAATCTTTTAATGCAACATTAATAGTAATTACAAGATTACAGTTCAAAATACTCGATAACAGCCCACTGTGGAGCTGAAATGTTACCATTCTTTTCTCTAAAGAAGTCGGTGGGAAACAGGCCTCCTGCACGGTGCCACCATTGCAGTACCCAGATATAGAGAGATGCAAACTGTTTGCTATTCCTCTTAAGAAAACAGATTTCTTAAGCCCTAGGCAGCATAATACATGGACGGGGCAGTAGCTGGAGCACTATGTTTAAAAAAAATAATACACACACCAACACATGGACATAAGTAATTCTTTCTCTCTCCTTTTCCTACCTCCATGCCCACCCTCCCAATCCTAAATATTTTCATTTAAAATAGTTGAATCCACAGTACCTTTAAATTTATGGGAAGTTATTCCATACCATCATACTGTCTCAAGAGTGATCATTTTGTCTTTTAAGTCACTATTTTTAAAGAAATTAGTATAACTCTTTGCATAACTCTTGTGCTCCGTACCTTCTTTCTCAGCAGTTTGTGCATATGTAAGGAAAATTGAATGAGTGGTTGATCATTTAATTTTGCTGAAAGTGATCTGGAAGGAGGAAAAACCTCAACACTACCAACAGTTTGGTTTCTCCTCCTACCTTCCCCTGTAGGCCTTGTTGTACTTAAGGCCCTGGGCTGTACCCATAGCTTGCCAACTTCATGGATTTACCAGCTGCTTGTGTGGTCACTGCCAAGACCTCACACTCCGAGATGGAATCACTCTACCCCATCCTCATATCCATTTCTGGAAGGACAACACTGTATCCTTTTGTTTCCTTCTGCCTGATCCTTTCCCAGAGACATTATCTTAGCCGAGGACTCACAGGCATCCTGGAATCCTCACTGTAAGATTCCGGAGATGAGTCTTTCCTTATGTATCAAATGGGTGGGAATTCAGTAGGTCCTGTGCATACTGAGCAAAGGGTCAGGGAAGCACAGATTCTGGCACCCATCAAGGGCGTGACTCTGCCATAATGTGATGGGGGGGTTGCTACTCAGGAATTTTTGAGTCTGATGGAGCTGAATAGGAAAGCCAAACACTATACCAACCTTCATTCTGCCAGAATCTAAGAAACAACATCACCACCTCTCTTTTTGGAGAGATCCAAGTCCACTTGGGGAACCCAAATGAACAGTCTACTGAACTCAGCACATGATCTATGCTACTTTCCCTGTCAAAGGGCAAAGCTTTCATTTCACACTGTCAACACAAGCCACACGGCTGCTGAAGGACGGCTGAACTCTGCCACTGGCTACTGTTTCCAAAATGCATTGCCATGAACAAATCTGAATTTTATCCAAGTGCAGTTAATTAACTGGGCCATTTTAACTCCCTCCATATCTTACGTTTCCTACAAATGAATATACAGTTTCCCAAATGAGGGTTCATTATACTGAGCAGCCCAAACCCCACACACAAAAAAGCCATAGATACTGGACTTCATTCATATTATTGAACAGTGTTCAAAGAAATAGGATCTTTATCTTACCCTCTTTGACATTTATAGGTTGATCTTGATGTCATATCAAGTTAAAGTAAAGAATTATCATAGGCATGAATGCTCTGGATCCAAGAAAAACTGCAATCCCAAGAACGACTCCAAACATAAATTTCAAGATAACCAAAAAACTGTTGCTTAAGTATCTCTGTGTGCATGTGTGTATATAACTAACCTACTCCCCTTAGACTCAGACATATACAAAAGTACCTTACTTCTCTGTAGTTTATTAAAATATTCCCATGAGCCTTGCTTCCCCAACACTCTTGGATATTAGGAAAAATTCCTTGCAGTTCAGTAAAGTCAGCCCAATTCAGCCTCTTCTGATTTTAATGGTCTCTTTTAAATTCAGTCTCTCTTGGGTAAATGCTCTCTCTTTCAGATTCTTTCTTCCTCTTTCCTTCAAGATGGTGTGTACATCTAAGGGTACTAGGGCTTATGTGACCTTGTATATATTTATTTTCTATGCTGTGTAACCAATTATTATAACCTTAGTGACTTAAAACAACACACATTTATTATCTTATTGTTTCTGTAGTTCATGGGTCTGGACACAGCTTAATTGGTTCCTTTGCTCAGGACTTCATGAAGCTGCAAGTGGGAGTATTGGTCAATAATGGGTTCTTATCTGGAGGCTCAAGTGGGGAAGGATCCACTTCCATGTTCACTTAGCTTGTTAATAGAATTTATTTTTCTATGGCAGTAGGATTCATGACAACTTGCTTCTTCAAAGCCAGCAACAGAATATAAGAGACTACAGAGACAGTCTGATAGCAAGAGAGAATCCTATACATGTAGAATGTAACATTATCACAGGAGTGGAATCCCTTTAATGTTGGCATACAAAATAATGTAATTCTGAGAGTGACTTTCTATCGCCTTTGGCATATTGTATTGATTAGAAACAAGTCACAGGTCCTGCTCATAATCTAGCTGGAGGGGATGACAGAGTTTGTGACTACCAGCAGCTGCACTAAGGTGACAAAGAAGAAAGTGGCTCTGCATCCACACATGGTTTCCTGTGCACAGCAAGCAACTATAGTATTTCCCCCTTATCTGCTGGGAATACATTCCAAGGCCCCACAGTGGATACTTGAAACTAGGGATAGTACTAAGCCCTATATATGCTTTGTTTGTTCCTATACATATATACTTATAGTGAATTTGAACTTATAAATTAGGCGCAATAAGTGATTAACAACAATAACTAATAATAAAATGGAACAATTACAATAATATACTGTAGTAAAAGTTATATGATTATGGTCTTTCACTCTTTCTCTCAAAACACCGTAATACTTTATGACTATGGTTGAGTGTGGGTAACTAAAGTTATGGAAAGTAAAACCATAGGTAAGGAGAAAACACTATGTTGTACTCTTCTCCCTGGATTGGTGACATCTAAGGTACAATGGGTTCTATCTGAACTTTTGAGAAAACCTGCTGACACCCAGGACTAAAGTTTATAGTCCTAACCATTTTTCTCTTCAGAGTTGAAGTCCACATTCCTAGAATCAATTGTGAACTCACTGCAGTCATTCTCAGCCACTCTTCACTGCCTAAACAGGATAAGCTTGTAATGTGAAGCTTCTAACTTCAGCACTCTATGGGGATCCTTGAACACTGCCTTACTTTGCCCATATATGGCCAGCTGTCTGATTTATCTAGCACCGCATTATGACTCCTGAAGCGTGCTGGATGTGGCCCTGTGGAGGAGGCCTTCCCCCAAGAGGCCTGAGGCTTCCCTAGGCTATGATAAGATTAGGGAAAACAAAGTCCTCAACCTTTGAACTCTTCTTCATCCTTCTCCCTCCTCTCTTCTTTCTCCTCTCCACTAGGACCAGAAGAAACAGAGCTTCTACTTTTCTTGTTTCCTGAGTTTTCTCTATTTTAAGACTATAGTAAACCTCCGTGGTCTAGTCAGCTATGCCCAGTTTGTCATATGTTAAATGAGAAGTAAAAGGATTTGGGAAATCATATTGACTGTCAACAGAGTTGGGCTTTCAAAACAATGATCTTTCTATGATTTCAAAATAGTCGATTTTGAGACTAAAAGCCGATCAACACCCTCTTTGTTTTGAAAAAGTTTTGCCCTCTCCTTCCTGGGGGCAATAAGCCTCATGACTCAGTCTTGCAAGTAGATGGTTGAAAGAAAAATGATTTAAGGAAAAATTTAAAATGCATTCACATAAGTACAAACACGCATAAGCGCATGCACACACACACACACACACACACACACACACACACACGGGAGTTTAAATAGATAAAATGTCTTTGTAGAGTCATTCCTTCACTGGATTTCAAAGTGAAGTGGTAGAATCCAATTTTGGTGAAAGGCTCTAGAACAGAGCCCATCCAACCAGTATGACACAGGAGTGCCCCCATATTTAACTCTTCAGTTCTCATAGTGGTTGGATGACACCTGGGACAGCTGGAGTCCCTGGGCCTGTGGCTTCCAATCATGAACAAACTCAGCTGGCCATCCAAGGAGGCTGGACAGTCATTCCAGTTGCTCCATGACATGAAACAGTTTGAGAAGTACTTCTCTGAGATGCCACTGCTACAGACCTCTCAATTGGTGGAATATTAAACATGGTATATCTACTTGTTGTTTACAACTGATTTTGTTGGTATAGTTTTAATGATATGTAACCTGTGGCTGTGTTTGCTTTATGGTAGTTGGTAGTACCACTGTCTTGATTTTCTTTGTTGGTGATTAGTGGCAGTAAGAGTGTAGAAACTATTTTTTGTCTACATAAAGCCAAGTGGACTGTATGCTAATATCACCCAAGACTGTGGCCTTATTACTAGTGGTTTCTTACCAAACACACTGATTTGTCCCCAAAACCAGACTTGTGGATCCAGATTGTCTAGAGTAGGCTGGCAATGGTGCCACTGGGGGTAGTGTTCCGGCACCACCAATGTGTTGTTGCCTTCTATGGGAACTTCTTCAGCCTTTTATCTCCATGTCTCATGCCTTTGTTCTATATTTTCTGTCTTGTTTTGTCTGTCTCCCTGACTATTTCCTAACCTTACTATGGGGCTGCTGAGTCTCAGCCTGGCCAGGAAGGCCCATAGGGAAGCAGTACTATTATCTCAGCAGCAACAGTGAATACTTCAGTAGTGCCAGATTGACAACTCTTGGTTATGACAAGAGAGCCATGTGAGACTAGTCTTGACCGAATGTGGTCCAAACTGTAAACACTCCCCATCTGCATTTTTAATCTAGAGACTGGATGTTCAGGAAAAGCCAAATACAAAGGGAAATCCGGTAATTGGCTGCGTGCACAACCATAAAAACATTAGCAACACCTCCCCCAAATCACACATGTAGACACACACACACAGTGAGACAATAGAATTTTTGGCAGAAATATGAATAGTTGTGCTCATTTTTAAGAAAATTATACCAAAAAGAGTATAAATGGACTGGACCATGGGGAGTCCTAACCCCATAACTTCACTCAGTTGATCATGGCATGTACTTAGTGCTGTCTAGAAATCTCTTCATAATCTCACACCCCCGAAATATAATAAACAAGATAGGGCTTTCATGAAAAGAAAAAAATAAATTGAAATCAAAGAAATCCAGCTGCCCATATCCCAGGGAGTTCATAATCACAGTCTTTCCTACAGGAAGCAGTAGCTGGAAATTAAAAAAAAAAAGATAATTTATTTGGTATATACATACCATGGAGGATGAGAAATATTTTTCTGCATGAAAACCCAGCAAGTGGCACCTCATTAAACAGGACCTAGACTTAATCTAACTTCGAATAGATAAAAAAAAAAAAAAAAAAAAGAAAGGATTCATATGAAGCTCTCCAGCCCGGGGGCTTAATCTCAGAGCTTCAGAGTATAATGAATGAATTAAGTAGGGCAAGTGATTAACAACAAAGAAGCAATCTCTTATGCTTTTTTAAAAACTGAAATATTATTAAATTTAGCATAATATGTTCATTGTTTATGGACAGGGTCAGGTTGAATTTTTTTTAACTGGGGAGGGGGAGAGAGAGAGAGAGACTAGAAAAATCATGGATGGAAGCTGACTCTAAAAAGATAACATGAGTAATTTCCAATCTTTTTGGAGTGCAGAACCTTATCTTGTTGCTATTTTATTGGATGCTCTACTTATCTCCTCTCTCAAAAAAAATCCGTGTGGTTTTTAAGAAACACAGCTATTGAAAATTAGTTCTGTAGCATGAACATGGTAAAAACCATCAGGATGTTCCACGAGCTAATTGGAGACACTTGGAGATATCAGGCAATGAAAGCTGAAAATGTCTCTGCTAATATTGAGATAAAGAGCCATGACAGTGGGAAAATAGTTAAGAGGCCATTTTATGAAGTAAAAGTAAAACAGCAACCCGATGAAGGTTATTTCGATGACTACATAAGGGCAATCATCAGAACAGGAGGAAAATATCAATTTGTACATCAATTTGTAGCTGTTGATACTAGTTAGCTTATTTTTCCACTGTAACAACCGACCATATTTATAACAAAAAGCATATATCTTTTATTCATAGATGTTCTCATTTATGCATATTTGGATTCCAAAAATTGGGTTCTTAATACGTGTTTGTTGACTACGTAAATGAGTGGAACAATAAAGGAATGAGTAAATGAATAAATAAAGAAATATGACTTTTCAGGCATAATCTTCAAGCAGTTGTCTTCTTGAGGTGAATCACAACTATTTCAGTATGTGTTAAATTTCCCTACTAAAGTTCCCTAGCTGTAGAAAGCCTAATTGTATTTTCTTATTACTATACTAGCAATAAGCATGAACTGAAGTGTCACATTGTGGCTTTAATTTCCATACAGATTTTGTTTCATCTATATAACAAATATTTATTGAGAGCCTCATATATAATAGGCACTGCCCCACACCCAAGGGTGAATCAGTGAACAAAATGGACACAATATCTGCCTTTGGGGAGTTAACATCCTAGCAAGAGAGACACAACTCAAGAGGCAAAAGTCTAACAACTCAATAAAATGATGAGTGTATTAAAAGCTATGTATAAAGCTCTCCAAGAGAAGGTTTTAAGCTAATCATTGACATTAGGGAAGGCACCATGATGAAATAATTTTGATCTGCGATATTAAGGATGAGTAATTGACTAAAGTAGGTGGAGTAAGAGCAGTTCGGGCAAAAGTAACACAGCATGTGCAAAGACCCCGAGTCAGGTCATAACTCTTTTAGAAAACCATAAAAAAAAAAAATCAATATAAGTGGATCAGAATGAGAAAGAAGAGTGACCAAATATCAGAGGAGTAGCAGTTTGGGGAAGGACATTGGAGGCTCATTGGATTGAAAGAACAGATTTCAAATGGGCAGGATTTAGAAAGCTCCAAAGGACTAGGGAGTAGGAAGTCCAAAAAGCCTTTATAGTAGGAAGTGCCAGGCCTGGGTATCCCTTAAATTAATTAACTTTAACAAATTCCTTTCTCTTTGTCACTTTCAGTTCCTGGAGCATCCTATTGACCTTGTTTTCACGATGAGCTTGTCCCTTACCTAGGGGAGGAAAGGACACCTGACTGATGGTCCCACTACACTGTATCAAATGGGAAAGAGGTGATTTCCTGAAGGAAAAGTGGGATGCAATTAGGAAGAAGGAATGTGGGGCTGAGAAACAGTTGGAATCAGAATATAATGGAGATAGAGTCTACAAGACTTGGGGATGGGTTAGAAATGAGGGCTAATAGAAAGGAGATTTCATATCTGATACTCATGGTTAATATTTAAAATATCAGTTTCATTTCAATAGGAAAATGTGCCACAGTCTGGGCACAGTGCCTTACGAAGTGTAACTTCCATGACTTAATTTTAATGACTTACTCACTTGAAGGGAGAATATGCAAAACCACTTCCTAAGGCAGTGGTTCTCAACCTTCCTAATGCCGCAACCTTTTAATACAGTTCCTCATGTTGTGGTGACCCCCCAACCATAAAATCATTTTTGTTCCTAGGACCACAACATGAGGAACTGTATTAAAGGGTAGCAGCATTAGGAAAATTGAGAACCACTCTCTAAGGGAAAAATATGGCTTTGCCTATAGATACTATACAAGGAGGTAAAAATATCTACAATTTTGGAAGCAGATCCACCATTTCACACATGAAAACAAACTGTTTATTAGAGCTCTACAGCATATGGATCTGCTTTCAGCTGGCAACATAAAGATCCAGGGCTCCAGGGCTCTTCTGAGTGGACAATCTCAAGCCATCTGCTCTGTGCATCTATTAGAAGCCCAACTGCAAGAATGGATGGTTAGAAAAAAGTAATATGAATACTTATGGCTAATGTTTATTGAGTGTTTACTATGTGCCAGGTAACATTTAAAAATCTAATGCATTATTTCATTCAGTGCTCACAAAAATACAAAGAGGTAGTATCTTTTTTTCCCATGCTGTAGATGAGAAGGCAGAGGACCAGATAGGTTTAAGAGAAGAATAAATGAGAAATGTGGCTTTTCTACCATTGTGAATAATTGATCATACCTGCCAGGCATTTTACCTAATCTCATATAATACTTACCTTATAGGCTAGCTGGGAGGAGTACTATCTCGCCTTCATTTATAGGAGAGGAAACAGGGCCTTTGACAGAAGTCATTTACCTGAAATTAACCAGCTAGTAAGTTTCTGTAATAGGATTTGAATTCAGGTCACTGACTCAAATGCTCATGTTCTACCCTAGGCTGCTTTCCAGAACACTTCTGTGTCTTGCCTGTTATCACACAACAATCCAGCCGTACTTACTGTCTACCACCTACTTAGTAGTCACTATGAGCCAGTCTCCATGTTAGGCACTGTAATAAATAGTCACTTTCAGGGGTATCAACTTGGCTAGGTTATAGTACTCAGTTATGCAATCAAACACTAATCCAGGTATTGCTGTAAAGATATTCAGTAGATATGATTAAAATCCAGAATCAGTTGACTTTAAGTAAAGAACATTATTCTAGATAATCTCAGTGGATTCAATTCAATTAGGTCAATGGCCTTGAGGGCAGGGTTGAGGCTTTCCAGAGCAAGGAGAAATTCTGCTGCCTGTGGGCCACACCTTCAGGTTATGCACTAGAGTTCCAGCCTGCCCTTCCTAACAGTCTGCCCTATTTATGCAGACTTGACTAGCCAACCTCCACAATTGCATAAGACAGTTCCTTGCAGGGTATTAATTAAACTACATCTCCTACTGGTTCTGCTTCTCTGGTTAAACTTTAACTGACATAGGAATTTTATATGCATTATCTTATTTATTCTTTCTGACAATCCTAATGATAAGTATTATCAACAGAGGACCAGAGAAGTTAAGTAATTTCCCCAAAGTTGCACAGCTCATACATTTTCAGAAGTGGGATTCAACCCTGCTCCTTAAAATCTAAACCCTTGCTTTTTAATACTGTGTCATGCCATATAGGGCAGTATATTTAGACAATGTATACTTCATCCACTTCTTTAAATCCATTCAGGATAATAGTTGCGGAAACTGAGGGTCCTTATCTAACAAAGTAATCAATGTAACCTGGTTCTTTGTACCCTCAAGGAATCCCCAACAATAAAAACAGAATTTTAATTTAAATGGTATTTTTGATTAATCATTAGTGAATTTTGGAGTGTACTGCTAAATTACTGCCCTAACAAAGAAAAATGGCTAGGTAGTTAAAAATGAGTTCCTTGTTAAAGTGGAAAAGTAATAACAGGGATAACAATGATGACCTAAATGATGGTCCATCATAGAAAAACAAACAAATTGAACCCACAACAAGTAGAAAATAAAGGATGTTAATACATCTTTCCTCTAATAAGCCCAGCATTCAGGATTTAGTTTCAGCAAAACATTATCATCGGTCCATTCAATTAATGTAATTGTTTTGGCTGTCTTTGGTATTGTAGTCTTGTGTGTATATATATGTTCAGTCTTATACTTGTATAAGATTATAAACCTGAGAAATTTTCACCCACTTTTATTTTTTCCATAATATGATAACAAGTAATTAGGCTAACACAAAAGTTTTGTGGTAACTTATTTTTCCTTTATAAATGCACTTTTCATTATATGAGTTTGCAAAAACCTTGGGAAACTGATAATATCTCCTTTTGTCTTTAGCTGCCAGGAAGCTCAGAACTGAATTCTGTCAATATTTTTTGTCTAAGTAATACTGTTGTTTCTATAACCTTATTTTTTAAAATTTTGATTTATATTTCTCCCACATCTGACCTCATATGTAAATATTGCAAACTGCCTCAAATCCTTTGCAAAATGAAATGTGAAATAAAAGTTTTTAAAATAATGATTAATTTAATGATTATTTAATTCCTGTCAGTGAGAGCCAAGAATGGTAGATGTAAAAAAATTATACAATCAGGGAGGCAGAAAGATTGCTCAGCTGAGCTCTCCTAGGAGGAGTATGGAAAAAGAGAGAGCCCAGCCATACCTGGCATGGGGACCATACCCAGAGTCATAGCTCAGGGAGTACAGCAAGGATGTGGTGAACTGGACATATTGTACAATCTTGAGCAATGGAAATCTTATGAATTAGGCATGTGATTGTGACTGGCTGTGATCAGCAGGCCACCCACCCCTCAAAGAGGCCCAGGATAGGAGGAAGCCTTTCTAGAGTTTTCAGTAGTTGGGGGAAGTTTCACATTGAGTGGAAAGCTTAGAAGAGTGGGAAGACTCAAACCAGATTTGAGTGCCAGTTGGAGTGGAATTGCCATAGATGTGGTGACTGGGGAGGCAGCCATACTGAGAAGGTCTCAGTGGCCAGGTGGCTGTCATTTTGGGAAGATCAGGAGAAAGTCTTAGCATGGGCCTAGAGTATGGCTATCTTAATTCTACCTGCTGGGATCAGAACTCCACTCTAAGACAGGATGTGGGACTCTCATGCTCCATGGAGATTGAAGTCAGGGGGCACTGTGAGACTTGCCCCTGAAAGATTCTTGTTAGTTTTAAGATTCCAAATCAGCAGGATCTAAATGCTGAGGAAACAATCAGGAGATCACTGAAGACAACTAAGTTTGGAATAAGGACCATAGAGGTTGCAGGCTGTGCTCTGTGTCTCCTAAAAAAGCCACAGTGCCACCTGGTGTCCTGGCAACATATTGTAACATAATGTCATCAAGAGTAAGGAATTCTGTTTGAAACAAAAGAGGCAGTGAGAAGGAAAAAGAAGGACAAGTGAACAAGAAGAAGGAACACATGAGGGAAAACCAACAGACAAATTCAGGCAACATGAAAAACCAAAACAGAGGAACTCCTAGGGACCATAAGGCAGCTACTGCATAAGACTCCACCTATAAAGAATTCATGGACTTGACAGAATGGGATGTTAAAATATGGATGATAAAGACAATAAAAGGAATAGACAAGAAATGGAAAGATAAAACCAAAAGTCAGATGAGAGATATATAGAATATAGAAAGGATATGGTGGAGCTTAAAGAAATGAAGCAGACAATCAGAGAATGTAAAGAAGCAGTGAAAATATCAAAAATAGCTTGGACCATGGAGAAGAAAGAATCTCAGAGTCAGAGGACAAAATTTTCGAGTTAACCCAGGCAGTTAAAGAGGCAGAAAGGAGGACAGAGAAAGCAGAACAAGTGCTTAGAGAACTACAAAAGTCCATGAAGCATTTAAACGTATGAATGACGGGGATTCCTGAAGGGGAAGAAGATTGTCCCAAAGGAATGGAAGCCCTCCTGGAGACTATCATAAATGAAAACTTCCCAAGTTTTACTAAAGACCCCAACACAACACTCCTTCTTTCACATGGATTGAACACTGGGCCATCTCTACTCAAAAAGAACCTCTCCAAGACACATTGAAATGAACCTGTCCAAAGTCAAGATGAAAGGAAAAATTCTGCAAGGATCCAGGAGTAAGCACCAACTGACCTACAGAGGCAGAGCCATTAGGATGACACCAGACTTTTCAACTGAAACATTCCACGCCAGAAGAGCATGGTCATCCACCTTCAACATTCTTAAACAAAACAATGTTCAGCCCATAATTCTGTGTCCTGCTGAACTAAGCTTCAAAATTGATGGAGAAATCAAATATTTTGAGGATATTCAAGCACTGAGGAAATTTGCCACAACAAGACCAACACTATAGGAAATACTTAGACCTAAAAACTGACCACCAAATGGACTGCCAACAAAGCAAACACCCAGAAGCTAAAGGTCAAAACTTAGCTTCCCCAATGGTGAAAAGGATAAAACTACACAATGGACTTTCACAAAATAAGATGTATAGAACTCCACCACACTTATCAATTTTCTCAATAAATATCAATGGACTGACTTCACCACTGAAGAGACACAGGCTGGCTGATTGGATAAATAAGCACAAGCCATCAATAGGCTGTCTCTAGGAGACACACCTAGCCTTGAAGGACAAATCAAGTCTCAGGGTAAAGGGATAGAAAACAGTATTTCAAGCAAATAGAAATCAGAAGAAAGGAGGTTTTGCAATCTTACTTTGAGATACAAGTAGATTTAAAGCAACTAAAATTAAGAAAGACAAAGATGAACAATTTATACTGGTCAAAGGAACAATATAACAAGAAGAAATTTCAATTTTCAATATTTATGCACTCATATTAAATGCTCACACATTTATGAAACAGATTTTGATGGGTCTGAGCAATATGTTATCTCATAACACCATAACAATCAGGGATTTTAACATTCCTCTGAGAGAGCTGGACAGATCTTCTAAACAGAAACTAAAAAACATACAAAGGACTTAAATGTGACCCTGGAACAAATGGGATTCATAGACATATACAGAACACACTATCCCAAAGCTAAGGAATATACATTTTTCTTATCAGCCAGGGTACATACTCCAAAATTGACCAACTCTAAGATACAAATCAAACATCAACAAAATTAAAAGAATAGAAATTATACCTTGTATCCTTTTAGACCATAAGGCAATAAAGGGGGAACTCTACTCCAACAAAAATATTCATCCCTTACAAAGACTTGGAAATTAAACAACCTAATGCTTAATGATAGATGGGTTCAGGAAGATATAAAAGAGGAAATCATTTAATTCCCCAAACATAACAACAAAGAAGACACAAGTTACCAAAACCTGTGGGAAACAGCACAAGCTGTCTTAAGAGGGAAATTTATCACATTAGATGCCTACATCTGAAAAACAGAAAGAGAACACATCAACAAACTCACAAAAGATCTTATAGAATTGGAAAAAGAACAATCTAACCCCAAAACCCAGCAGAAAAAAGAAATAACCACAATTAAATCGGAGATTAATGAAATTGAAAACAAAAACATCATTCAGAAAATTAATGAAACAAAAAGTTGGTCTTTCGAAAAAATAAATAAAATTGATAAACCTTTGGCCATATTAACTAGAAACAGAAAAGTAAAATCTCTAGTAACCTCAATCAGGAATGATAAAGGGGAAATAACAACAGATGCCACAGAGATATAAGAGCTGATTTCTGAGTACCACGAGAAAAATCTATGCCCAGAAATTTGACAATGTGGAGGAAATGGATCAATACCTGGAATTACATACTCTCCCTAGACTAACCAAGATGAAACTGAGCACTTGAACAGACTGATTTCAAGAACTGAGATGGAAGAAACAATAAAAAAATCTCCCAATG
>CAUYRH010012716.1:0-43902 GCA_963574655.1 Perodicticus potto | reverse complement strand
TGATCCCATCTCAGGGTGGGCAAAGGACTTGAAGAGAAACTTCTCTAAAGAAGACAGGCACATGGCCTACAGACACATGAAAAAATGCTCACCATCCTTAATCATCAGAGAAATGCAAATCAAAACTACTTTGAGATATCATACCCTAGTAAGATTAGCCCACATAACAAATTCCCAAAACCAGAGATGCTGGCATGGATGTGGAGAAAAGTGAACGTTTCTACATAGCTGGTGGGAATGTAAACTAATATATTCCTTTTGGAAAGATGTTTGGAGAATACTTAGAGATCTAAAAATAGATCTGCCATTCATTCCTATAATGTCTTCATTAGGTATATATCCAGAAGACCAAAAATCACACCATAATAAAGATATATGTACCAGAATGTTTATTGCAGCCCAATTCATAATTCCTAAGTCATGGAAGAAGCCCAAGTGCCCATCGACCCACAAATGGATTAATAAATTGTGGTACATGTATACTCTGGAATATTATGCAGCCTTAAAGAAAGATGGAGACTTTACCTGTTTCATGTTGACATGGATGGAGCTAGAACATATTCTTCTTAGCAAAGTATCTCAAGAATGGAAGAAAAAGTATCCAATAAACTCAGCCCTAATATGAAGCTAACTTATAGCTTTCATATGAAGGCTAAAACCCAATTATATGGGGACAGGGGCAAGGGAGGGGAGGGGATGGGGGAGGATAGGTGGAGGGAGGGCAATTGGTGGGATCACACCTATGGTACATCTCAAAAGGGTACTGATGAAACTTATAAATGTAGAATACCAATGTCTTCATATAGTGATTAAGAAAATGCCATGAAGGCTATGCTTAACAGTTTGATGAAAATATTTCAGAAAGTATATGAAGTCAGCACATTGTGCCCCATGATTGCACTGATGTACACAATTTTGATTTAATAAAAATTAAAAAAAAATGAAAATAAGAACTTTTTGCATTTACATGTAGAATTATGATAGCACACTACTATCAACAAGTATAATATGAATAGAAAATATGTATAAGAGAAACCACTGAAAGAGCCTTCCACCTTAAATAGTTTGATAAATTAAAACACTCCAGCTCCAGGTGGTGCCTGTGGCTCAAGGAGTAGGGCACTGGCCCTATGTACTGGAGGTGGTGTGTTCAAACCCAGCCCTGGCCAAGAAAACCTGCAAAACAAACAAAAAAACACTCCAGCTCCCCTGACGTGTTGTGATGTCTAGCTCACAACATTATTAGATACTTGAAAGCATAATGCTAACTTTGCAAGGGCAACTCTGCCTATGAGATTTTGGAATAAGTGGATCTATAAGGCACTGAAAACCATAATACAACCTTTTAGAATAAAAATACACATACATATAGTATCTTGCAATGTGATTCAGAACTATTGCTAAGGAGAATTTCTCTTTATTCCCACCTCCCATTACCCTCCTGCTGGATTCCTTTTATAGATAAGAAAGTAGATTCTTGTATAAATGTTTCCATAATTATTAAGTCTCTTCTCTGAGACCGAGGGCAGGGAGAAGAAACTGTCTGGTAACATAATGGGAATCAGTTGGCAATCACTTCATCTACTTGTCCAAAATCCAATTGTCTTAATCTTGAATTGCCAAGTAGATTTCCAGTTCAGATAAGCATTTGAAAAAAAGGTGAAACGACAGAGTTACTAATGATCCTGATTCCTTTGCCCTGTGTTTCTCCCTGTTCCCCTGCATATAACCTTGCCCTTATTTATTTTGCTCTTAACATTCTTCTTGAAGTATGTTGTTAAACCTAAGACCTCATAAAGTAAGTCCTTAGAGTCGTGAAAAAAGAAAGTGAGGTCATTTTAGAGCTGTGTGGTTAATTTACAATCTGAACACTTTTGCATTTTTCCCAGGTTAAAGAAACTTTAAAAAGTTATCAATAGATTTCTTTGTGGTTTTTACTAATGAAGTTATATATTTTTTCTATCCATGGTAGGTGTTGAATAATTTGAATGGGAATTTGAAGGTTCATGGTTTGCAAACCAGCAGGAGTTAAGGCTTAATTGCTCGGAAATACATTTTCATGGCTGATACCAGTAACAGAAAAATGTCTGTATGTCAAGAGGCTCTGTATTAATCAGTTAACCATAACATGTGCCACCCCATACCTACAGACAATGTAACTGTTAACAGCTTGAAGCTGTTGAAAATGGACCAAGGGGGAACTTTCTTATTCATTTTTCACCGTTGTGCTTCTTTGCTCTAAATAAAGAAATAGAGAGATTTTCTTCTTAACAACTGTCAGTGGAAAGGAAAGTACATTCACCTAGTTTGAGCTTCAAAACACATTACGTCCAATGCTGTTCATTAGGGTAACACTTTAAAAGTCACTCAATTGCTAATATGCTCTCTCTGTGTCAACCCAGAAGCTGCCTATTAGATCTGGTTACACTCCAGAGACTGGGATTTGATTTCCAGCTATAGAGAGCAGGTCAAGAATTGCAATAACAATTAGTAATTAGTAGTTAGATCTCAATTTACCACATTAGAAGGTCATTTCTCTGAAGCATTTGGTCTCCTGAGAGGAAAAGAATTTATAAGAGAATGGAAACAGTGGAAGCTCTGAAATCAAGGAAAGACTGTAGCATCTAAGATAGTCCTTGAAATCTTTAGACATTCTTAGTATAAATTTATTAAAATATCATTCCTCTAAAATTAACTTATGGCCTTAGGCCTATATCCCAGGTTTAGCACAAACACATACTGTATAATAAAACAATCCCTATACTTTCAAGAAGACATATATTTGTCATCTCAAAAATGGTGGTCTCTGTGAACTTGGATAAAAGATAAAACATGAATATTCTTTGAAATTCCTTCCTGCTCTTTTCCTCAAAAATATCATTAAATAACATATGAACATTTTCAATTGTTTAACATACCAAATAGAGTCATATTTTATGGTGTAAAAATGACTATTTCTTGATAATTGGCATAAAAATTAAAAATGTCAGTTCACAAAGATACGTGGAAAATGCATTTGCTTCATTTTCAAACACAACTTGACTCTGGCTGTCTAGTATACAACCCATTAAGTTATATTTAAACATTCTCAGTTATTATTTGAAATCTTCCCCAATCCTCAACTTAGGAATTTGTTCAGATTCTTGGACCTTACACAACATCAGAACAACTGAGCGGAGTGAGGCTGTCCCTCTGTTCATCAGTCAAACTTGACTGCAGAGATATTCCATCTGCCAATCTGCGCTTTTCCATAAGATCAGATCTGATCTGGGAGACATGGTTGACTTTGTATTGTGTCCTTTGGGAAAGGATTATAATATGCAAAATAGAATCATTGGTGGCTCTGTGGAGTTCACCTCTCTAAGATTCACTGTTACCACCAGGACATCGTCAGAGAAGGGATCCCCGTTTCTATCATTCCACGGCTATACGCTGCTCTCCTTTTGATAGCCAAGGGCATGTCTTTTGAGACTAAGAGAGCTCCTTTTCTTTTTTTTTCTTCCTGCTTCTTCTAAGATCTCTTTTTCTTTTTTATATCGTGAAATCATGAGAAGACAAATTTCAAAACATTTTGTAGGTTACAAGTGCGTTCGTATTCACCACAGACCTCTTTTGAGTCACTGAAGCACAGAGCTAACTAGCTACTTTATACAGTGAATGGGAAAAGGAAAAAATTAGGCAGGCAGAAAAATTAAACAATTACCTACTTGTCTTTAGAGAATCAATATTTTGAGGATTTAAAATATAGGTTATACAAAATTTCAGATAATTATTTTGAAAATCTTAGAAACAACACGAATTATTTTCAGCTAAATACTAGAAATTTTAAAGGCAACTGTTAATATTTTACTTATAAAACATAGATATTATCAATGATTTAAGGAAGAATTTTACTACCAGAATCTTTCACAGCAAGTCTGTGAGTTTCATAAGGAAAATAGTAAAATATGAGGAAAGGGCTGAGAGTGCATCTTTATGGGATCAAGAATCTCAGGCATGAAACAATTTGGAGTGTAAAAAACAAAAGTCTTGCTTAGGTCACCTCAAGGAATGGAGTGTTAGTATAAAAATCCCCAAAATGTCTATATTGTAGGAGCTTGCAAGAGGAGATCTCGTTAGAAAGGAACACTAATCAGTGGCTAATTCTATCTGCCTCCACACCATCCACATTGCTTTTACTTACATTGTATGAACTCTTCAATCCCATTGACAGGAAGTAAAGTTATTAATACAATATATTTATATATTAGTATATTGATATCTAAACAGCATTAAAGAAGTAGGTAGATGACTTTTTGTAGATAAAACAATTATAAAACTGAAATGCAAATAATAGCACAAAGAAGTGAAAGAAATGTTTTAATTTTAATTGATCTCCATAACACATAACAGAGAGTAAACACCGCACATTTACATAGACTGTATAACACAGGGTGGCCAAAAATTTCATGTACAATTTAAAATAGTGTTCAACTGAACATGAACTTTATGGCCATTTGGTATACTCCACACATAAATGCATATTCAAAAATAAAATCAAGTAGCTTTAGGGTTGGCATGAAGAAATACCATACAGACATGTTCCAAACAAGATGACCCAAGGCACAGCATCACACCCAACATTGTGAGGCCATGTCTAAACTATTCATAAGTCTCACTATGGTATGAAAGTGATCAGCAACATGGATCACCACCTAATACCACCCAAAGGTATTATAGCCCTTCTTAAGAGAAAATATATATGGACTTACATGGGGAAATAAAGGCACAGCTTTATTTATTTATTTATTTATTTATTTTGAGACAGAGCCTCAAGCTGTCGCCCTGGGTAGAGTGCTGTGGCATCACATCTCTTAGCAACCTCCAATTCCTGGGCTCAAGCAAGTCTCTTGCCTCTGCCTCCCCAGTAGCTGGGACTACAGGCGCCCGCCACAACGCCCAGCCATTTTTTGGTTGCAGCCGTCATTGTTGTTTGGCGGGCCTGGGCTGGATTCAAACCTGCCAGCTCAGTTATACGTGGCTGGCGCCTTAGCCCATTGAGCCACAGGCGCTGAGCCAAAGGCACAGCTTTAGATATTACATTAATATTTATATCCAAATATACCCACTGAAAAGTCTAGAGATATAATACAAGTTTTATTTCAATGCCTCATTTTAGATAGTTCAACATGTTTGCAAATAAGTCATCATGATGCCATTGGTCTTACCTACTTGGTTGAACAAAAGAAACTATAGAATGGGAGAAATGACACAACCTTTTCTTTCTTATGTCCTGGAGCTTCAGTGATCCAAATAGTCCTTGCACTTCCCTGGCCATCTGCTCTGCAGCCTAAGCTTCTCTGCCCAGACAGAGAAGTCAAACAATGGACAATGTTATCAGGGCACAGAAATGGTTTGGGAAATCCTATAGGAGCTTAATGTATTGACAGTTTTCTGTTACTATATCAGCCAGAAAATTATATTCACAAGTAATTAAGCCTCATCTCCTGTTGGTTTTGTGTTCATGATCCATCAAATTTTCTATTACAGTTAATCAACCTCTATTTTTGGTTCAAAAAGCAGGGCTGGAATGGAACGATTTGGTATGCAAGGATGAAAGTATTAAAATGCTGAATAAATTGTTTTGATGCTGAAGGACTTTGGTCAAGATCATTACCCTCAGAAACAATTCAGGGTATTTCTGGGACCAAAAGCATAGTAGGCTACTTTGCAAATCCACAGGAAAGAAATCTCAAACATATATCAGTTGAGAATAAAATAAATTATGTAACAAGCCACACATTACAAAGTGACCTTAACATTTATGAATTACCTTTAAAGCAAAAAATAAAGTACAAAATACATAAAATAAAAAAGTTAATATAAAGTGTGCTGCTAAAAGAATTCTTTAAATATGAAAAGAATGCCTATTTATATACCTTTGGTCAATATACAAATTGAGTGTAAATTGTATATTAATCTTTCAGTGGACAGGCAGTTAGTACACTGAATACATTTAGGTCTTCAACACCACAAAATGTTATCTTTAAAGATGAGCCTACCACACTGCTGAAATTATGTTCCTTTCCTTCAGTAAAAGAGCACACCCACCCAATATTATTAACATGCCCTATTATGAGCATGGGAAACAATGAGTACTTTATTTAAGAGAGAAATTATTATATTTCCTTATATTATGTTTTTTGCAATTTTGCAGGGTGTTTTCTGTTGGTTACAACTTCTATCAGTCATCACATCTTGGTGGTGACTTTCAGAGGCAGCCCTCAGTGGTCTTCCCAGCCACAGTATCTCTTGGTTGCAAACCCATATGTAGGCTACCTATTAGTCAGCTCTTGATAGCTTCAGATGCCTTTGAGGCAACAATTCTCATGCATTTCCCTGTCAGTTACTCAGGTAGGTTAATTCATGCCTTCATGTATTTTCTTTAATCAACATTTCCTCTTTGACCCACAGATCGTTGTCTGGTTCTCAAATGTTTAGATGATGGAATAGACACAAACTTTCCTATTGCTTATTCGCTAAAAATAACTCAAAACCCAACTCACAACATAAAACAAACATAAAAAGACTCTAGAAAGTGGAGAGAAGGCAGCCGCCTGGCCATGACCTTGGGACCCAAGGAACAGCACAGTAGTGAGTTTGCTCTATTTTCTCCATGTTCATTTTATCCAGGACTTAGAGCAGAAGAAACTGGTGACCCAGAAACATCAATGGGTTCAGACTAAAAAAAATCCCAAACAAACTAAAAAAATACCATCATGAATAAAAGTGTGCTTCCCCTAAACACATGACTAGGAAATGGGCAGCATCAAAAGACAAAAACTTTATAACACTCTACTCTGAAGACCACAGAAAAAGTACGGCTCCACCCTTACCCACAGCAGCAAAGGATAAATAGTAAGCTGAGATTTCTACCCTTTTTGGTCTATGAGAAGGTTCTCCAAATCCTTTTCCTGTATGGTGTCATCACCGGTGTTGAGTATTGCTGGAGGCTGCCCAAGGTGTCATCACCGGTGTTGAGTATTGCTGGAGGCTGCCCTGTGACCTTCACATACACAGGGGAGAAATGAGGCAACAGACGTGGCTTCTGATGGGGCTGTTTCCAAGAAAGCCAGTTAGGATTCTGAAGATTTATTAGTAAATAAGATCTAGTATGACTCTCTTTCCTAAAGCTAATATTCTAATGGAGGTCTTGGTCCAAATGTTTATAATATTTAAACATGGTAATATTAGCTTAATATGTGTTAAGAATGACTAACTTAGCACAATTGCATGAGCCAAAGGTAGGGCATATTAACTAAAAGCAGATGAGTGAACAAACTCTCTGTGCCAAGCTGAAGGAGCACGGCAGGAACAAGCTTGTGAACTAAAGGAACTTAGATGGTCATGAGGGGTCCATACATTTGATAAAGAGTGATGATTATCTTTTTACATCAAAAATATTTCATTATATCCCAGGTTGGATACATGGTTTAGGGCATTAAGAAAGTAAACAAATAATGCATGTCTTTCAGGGATGTAGAATAGCTGAACAGTGAATGGGTAATACTAATTATCAGTACATTCTGATTTATAATTAACTTAGAAGAGTTGACTCTTCCTATAATTCTAATAGTTTTAATTATGCCATAGGTTTACTTGTAGATGAAGTCTATTAACTGTGGTTGGCAATGGCAGAAGTAATGATGAAAGGACTAAACATCTTAATATTTTGAATTATAAAGAAATCATCACACCTTTTTCTCACTACTAGAAAGTAGTTCTCTTTAAAATCCCAATCATGAGGATTGATGATCAAATAAGTTCACATGTGAAGCAGAACAGTACATGGGTTAAGAGGATGATACTAGACAAAGACCTCCAAGGCACATAACTGTTTTTCAAGTAATTTAAATTATCAAAAATAAAAATTATTTTACATTCAGACATAAGAAGTAAAAAAAAGAAAATAAGTCAAAGAGAATAAGACATCTGGAACTATACACATGAGCCCCTTTTAGAATGTTCCCCTTTCTCATTTATCCTCTTTAGTCTTTTTTGCTGCAAGAAAACTCACTTTGGCTAGTAGCATTTATTCATAATAAGTTGGAAAACATCTCTCATAGTAACTTTGAAAGTAAGAAAGTCTGTTTATTTTTGGTGGAACAGTCATTATTAATGTTAATCCTGCAAATGTTAATATCAATGCCAAAATATTTTAACAAGGAGATAAAATAGGTGAATAATATTTTCTGTGATCTTGAAGAAGGAAATAGTTTTAACATAATAAAGATGGATGCATATTAATATCAAACATTTTAAAAGTTTTGTAAACAGAATGAATTAAGACACAGCTAATTATAAGTAAAAATGGAAGACAAATCATCAGGTTTGGAAAGGGCTTGTTGACGAATCATGGTCACTTTTGTGGGGCCCAGAGATTTGCATTTAATCTGGTATAAGACTGTAAGGCTTTTATATCCATAAATGTCCATTAAGGAGATTTTACAAATCTTGCAAATTATAGAACAAATCTGGAAACCGAAATTAAATTATTATGCCAATTCGTAACAATTCAACAAGTTGGCCTTTTTCAGTTTCTCATCGTTGGGGAAGAATCCCACCCAGTCTTATCAATGCTGGGTAGGGAGCTTTATCCTAAAATGAGGAGACATTTGTACCAAAAAGGGTTCATATACATTCATTCTCCTATTCATAGATACCTTACATGAAATCTTACTATGGCCAAGTAGAATGAAACTCATGGCACCTGGCTATTTTTTTCATAAACCTTCTTCAGTGATGACTTAATGCCTTCAAAATGAAGTCCTTATCCTTCTGCCTAGCAGCCCAGCCTGTGGCCATGCAGATTGCATCTTCTCAGGGTAATTTTCTCCCACTCTTTTCCACTCCCTTCATCAAGACATGATGATGACACAGGTTGCTCTCTAAAATATCAAGCATTTCTTGCACATGTATCTTTCTACATTTTAACCAAGTTATCCCATTACATTTCTCCATTATTGCCTGAATGACAATCCAATGACCAAAATAATGCCACTTTTCAAAGCCTGGCTTGTGTGCCTTCACTCGTGTTCTGCAAGATTTCTCCTTTGTCCTAGGGTTCTTCCTTGATCACTATTATATCACAGTCCACATTTGTATTAGAATTCTCTTCCAAACGTACCCTTTTCCCCAATTGACTGGGCCTTGTGTTATATTTGTTGTTCTATAAATCACATCATCTTTCAAATAGCTGGCCATTAACTAATATCTGTTGATTATAATTGAATCTTAAAAGTTTAAAATATGCATATATTAGACATTGATGTTCAAGCAAAAGTACTTAACAGGGCAATGCCTGTTGCTCAGTGGGTAGGGCACCGGCCCCATGTACCAAGGGTGGTGGTTTCGAACTCGGCCCCGGACAGCTAAAATAGCCATGGCAACTGCAACAAAAAGTAGCCGGGCATTGTGGAGGGCTTCTGTAGACCCAGTTTATAGGGAGGCTGAGGCAAGAGAATGGCTTAAGCCCAAGAGTTGGAGATTGCTGTGAACTGTTACGCTACCTGAGGGTGACAGAGTGAGACTCTGTCTCAAAAAAATAATAAAAAAAAATACTTAACAGGAAATTAAGAGACAATAATTTGAAGAGTCTCATGTCCAAACAGGACTGAGTTAAGCAATGCCAAATTTACTTTTCAAAGTAATTAGGAAAACAGAAAAAAACCTGATATACAAGCATTTTATACTTGGAATTTACTCTTAGGATAAGGTTCTGAGGCAGAGAACATAACATTAAATGTCTGTCTGGGGCACACAGGTGGCCAACATACAAGATGCAGGCTGAGCTGAGATGGGTGATCTACTAATAGAAGGAAGGCATTTTTCAGGCTGAATTGACTTTCATTTGACATGAGCTGTTATGGGCCAATACTACCTAACTTTAGATTTTTTAAGAGAAGGTAAATACCCAGAGTTGACTCTCTTTAATATATAAAACAGCAAATAATTTGTAAAACGGATATAAAAAATCCCATCATATTGGGAATCTTCCAAGTCTTTTATGAAAGATGATTGAAAGGAGAAGGAAGAACAAGATTCAATGCAACAGTTGGAGAGAAGTCCAGAAACTAGCATTCCTATTTAGAAGTACAAGTTGAAGTTTATGAATGATTTCTGCAAATCTAAATATGGAATAATGGCAGATCTGGTCTATGCATTGACAAGAGATAAATATTTTGACACGAAAGGTTGACTTTAGTCTTTTGAGAATAGAACTAATTATAATGGCAGCCCTTTGCCTGCACCATCTATGCATCTGATATTACAAACACCGCATGAAAATCTTCTCAGTCTTTTCAGTAAAACTGCATGGTAAGTATCAGGCTTTCAGACGAAGAAACTGATATGGAGGAAGTTTTCTGAGGTCTTACATAGCAGAAAATTAAACCCAGGTTTTCTGGACTATAAAGTTTGCATTCCTAGTTACCACTCTCTTCCATCTCCAACTATTTGGATCTAAAGTCAGGAATCTGTGTATGTTTAGCTGACATCTTTCCTTTGTGGTGCTCACTATCTCTAGGTGTTGATGATTGGCTTCTTGCTGGGCCTGGGAACCTAGAGACTCATCATTAGACCTGGTGACTCTACTGGAGTAGGCTGAAGAAACCCACCAGAAATTAGCCTGTGCCCTAGTTGATAACTCTCTAACATGTCTCTAAGACAGCTGGTTGGTGACAAACTTGTGAGTTTATTGCCGAGATTTTGAGGAGAAAATGCTGACAAAACCCAATCTGAAGCAGTGTACCTGAGGATAAAATAAAGGGGGGTGTGTGTGGCAAACTTGAAAGGTAGATGTTCAATGAATAAGTAGGATTGATCTGCCAATCAGTCCAATGTGCAATAAAAGAAAAAAGATAAGTCAGCAATTAGTATGAGATTTATCTTTTCGGATTTGACTGAATGCAATGGAAAAGATGATTCTAAGAGAATATGATAAGAGAGAGTATTTTTTGTATCAGTAAAATTAGATTAAATAAGATACAATATGCAGTTTGGTTCTGTAGGTTAATGATTCCAGCCATACTGAATGAAAGTCATTGCTTTCAATTTCCGGTAAAACTGAGGAGCTTTCTAAAAACTTACTATTCTTCTATCCTATCTTATTTTAATCATTAAATTGAAGTTTCTTGATCTTAATGCTAAAGTTTGGCTCTTATTCTCCTGACAGAACATTGACAAGGTGAGAAAGACACACACTGAGTGCTTTTGATGGGTGAATACGTGTCGTGCTGAGCTGGATGAACAACCTATGAGTGAATTTTGGCCATTTTGCTTTGAGCTGTCAGATAAATTTCTCTTGGGCATCGTTCCTATTGCTGTGCAACTGAGCAAAGCGATATTTTATTGTTGGTTATAATTAATAATTCATTGAAATACACCAAATGAATCCACTCAAAATATGGATGTAAAATCTTATTAGATCTCTGAATATAGCAGCCCTAGTCACAGTGTGATTTTTTTTGGAGTATGCCTCACAGTTGTAAGTTAGATCATTCACTAACAGAACAAGTTCAGTATTATAATATAAAAAATTGATAAATTGCTTTCTGCCTATAAATGAGAAAACAGATTTGTAAAATGTGAAATGAGCCATTCTAGCAAAGTAGAATTTGAGCCTCAAATGTAAACACTTGAGTTAATGGCTGGGGTTTCTCAATCTCAGAAGCTGTGGTGCATGGGGAGGGTGAAACAGAGGTTATGGGAGCTCTTCAGCGTTTTACTTAGAACATCCTTATAGGATTTAATTAGGCAGATTACCTGTTATGCGTGGTATAGTGTGCTGAACACTTTTAAACTGGTATGTCCTCAAGGCAAATGGAAGGCAAAGTCAAAAGGAATTACATTCTACACAAATAACTCAGAGTGCTTTATTAGTGGGCCTCATAGACATAAAATCTTCCTTGCCAATGCACCATTTAATGTTTAACTCAATTGAGGACCAAGGAATCGGTTAAATGTAAAATGGCCATAGAGATTTATAGATCCAACCTGACCACCCTTTCAGTGGCTTTTTTATTTTTATTGTAGTAACAGTGATGGAGCTTTGAAACAAAACAAAACAAAACAAACCCTTCAGTTTATCACATTATGTGCTTTGTTCTAAATTACCAGATAATAGCATCAGTGTAATTATTTATAAGAAAGACAAAATTGCCTTTTGTAAAAACAATAATATTTTGTAATTATTATAAAAATATGCCAGTGAGCAGTAGAGTTTACTAATCATTCCAGGATGCAAACGTTAACTTGCTGTGTGTACGTGAAATTCCTGCATCTATTTAATCACTTTTTATTCGCCTAACCACCTACAGGGAAGGGTTACCATGTCAAGCAATCCTGAATGGTATTTTGTGTGGATTGGGAACAAAGCTTTTAAAGTCCAGAGGTTCAGGAACATAAACCAGATGTGCTCGTTTTAAAAAGTCTACTTAGTTGGGGGAGAAGAAAGGTCAGCCTCTTAGATCTTTTAAAAATCTTACTGTCAAACACATTCCATGGAAACTAAGCATTTTACTATTCTTGGAGAGCTGCTTTGCTTTTTTTTTTGATGAAATGTTTGCTCTGATCTGTGTTGTACATGACTCTATTCTACATTTAGAGCACAATAAGATACTTAAAGCTTTTCTTGATCTCTTAAAACTCCCCTAAAATATATCACGGTATTTAGAATTTTATTTCATAGGAATGATGTTGAGTTATTTTTTAAAATTGTGATTCCAAACACAAATGTCCGATTTAATGCCAATTCTCAATTGTTTTGCCCAGCATAAATCTAGGTCATAAATTGGTTATTAAAAAGGAGAATTTATAGAGATATCTTTCTATAAAGGTGAAAGATTTCCCTCTTTGGGATGACGATACACAGTGTGTTATGCTCCTTTTCTTTGAAACTAATTCAATTTAAAGAGAATTTATTGAAATTCATGCTTTCGTATTTCTGTAGGATATAAATTACATTTTTTGTTTAGACTATTTTTATGTTATATATATATGTACAACTCTTCATGTAGAAATGCGTATTTTTTCATAGTAATATTCGTGGTTTACAATTTCCTAACTCTCTTTAAACAAGTTATTTAAGTTGTTACTAGTCCCATCCAATCCTACTTCAACAGGCAGAGCTGTGTTTATTTAGCAGAGTGTGCCTTGGTGTCCTACAGCCTTAGGGTGAACCCTGCATATTAGCTATGTGATCTTGGGCTTGGGTCAAATTTTTAAACTCTTTAAATCTCACTTTTCTCTACTACAAAATGAGGATGATAATAGTATCTATTTCATATGATCAGTAAGAGTAAATGAAAAAATTAAGTGAGAATATATATAGCATGCTTGCTACCACAGGGTTTAGTAATGCAAACTTTAAAAAAATCTTACTCAATCCAACCACATAAGCTAAGCAGTAGCTCTGCGTAACAAATGGTTATAGAGTTTGAAAAGCACTGGGCTTGCCTTCTACTTCTGACCCTCTCATCCTCAGCAAAATCTTTAAAGTTTCTTAGCAGTTTACATGCCTATCCTAAAGCAAATATTTAAATATCTATTGTAAAATGAGTCCTTTGGATTACTGTGAAAATACAACAATATAGTGTTGGAAATGACCAAGTACCATTGCCCAAGAAAATTCTTTAAGCCTTTAACTTATAATGCTTTTCCAATTTTACTTCTATTATTAAAACAACTTGAATTTAAAGTGACATGACATTCACATGTGCATCACTGGATTTGGTGGTGTGGCAGAGCTTACACATTGCCTTCTGACCTCTGTTTCTCCCTTCCTCGGTAATAGAATTTTTGATTTTTAGCTAGCCACACGACATCTGGAATAAATGTGTTTCCTAGCCTCAGTGCTCTGTTTACTCGCAAATTAATGCCAAGGCCCTAATATAGAATCATACCTGGGAAAAACTAGATCCTGCCTGATAAAATGGTGCTTGTGTTGCCCAGCTTTCTTAATAGAATAAGTAGCAATTTGCCCACATGGGAATACACACTTAATCTGCATATGTATATATATTTATCTGTCTTCCCTGCCCATAGTGATTCTGCAAACAGCATTTGTAACTTTACCAAACACTTTCTTCACTCTATTACATCCACACCAACATTTCTGACCAAGAGTCTTGCTTTATAACAAAAGAAATGGAACAAGGGAACAATTATCGCAGCACTAAATAGCTGTACCATTTCTCAGAGAATACTTACCTCAATCCCCTCATTTCATTCAAGAGGAAATTTGAGGCCAGAGAGGTAAAGTGATTGCCCATGGTTTTATGGCTGTTAGTGTCAGATTAAAGGGATAAGGACGGATCTACTACTTAATTGAGAACTCATAATAACCCACACAGGTCAGTATTATTTCCTTCTTTTTTCTTTTAATTTCAAATAAGAAAACTGAGTTTGAGAGTTAGAAATTTGTGATAGAGTCAAAACTTAATGACTTTCCCCCCTCTCAGCCATAGTAGGAATTATCTGTATAAAAATCTCAATTCCTGGACATTCTCAGCCAGCATGGGCCAGGAAGGCTCACATATCAATACGGTGTATTTAAAGCCTGCCCATAAAGTATAGCCCCAAGATTTCCAAACCTTGTGCTAAAGTGGCCTCAGGCACTATGAGAAATTCACAGAACCACTGTGAGATATTTTTAAATTTTGAAATATTTCTCTCCTCAATATCTGTCAAATGGCATGCAAACTACTAGGCTTAAAGGAGCCCAAAATTTTAACATTAGATTGTGTTATGTTCTTCTCGGTGATGTCATGTTTTTGCAATGTAGGGATTTTGGCAATTGATGTGATAAAAACCAAGTCTCAAGTAAAACACGGTGTTTAACAGGAAATTAAGGTGCTGATATCCAATCAGATCATACTATTGAGTGTGCAGTATTCAGAAGGCATAGGTATCCCATGTGTCTGTAATTGTAGTTATTCAAAATAAAATAAAAGTATATTATTTTTCTTTAATTTGTACATTTTTCCCAAATGTGTAAGTTGTTTGTACTTAATTACTTAGTAAATGAAACAGTTATCTATTTTGGCCTGGGGTGCTATAAAATAGTTATTTAAGCACCAAGGGCACCTCAACCTAGTAAGTCTGGAGACCACATAGCTGCCATTCTTTTCTAACTTTGGCAGCTCAAGTGATCACCTACAAGTACAGTTGGAGCCCCTTTGACCTTGAAACTGTAGAAGCACTCAGAAAACGTAACACTTCTCAACACTGATACTTGACTTTTATCTTAAACATGTGTTGTTATATTTTTTTTAGGATCATTTGAAATAACTTTTGCTAGTTTCTACTGCATATTTTTAAAAGCCCAGCTCTACCATTGTATGTGACCCATCGTTATCTCTGTCATAACGATCTACCTCATTGGGCTCCTGGGAGGGACAAGCAAAAAAAATGATCTACATAAAATCCTTAATATTGTGACTTACACTTAGAAAATACTAAAATGTTGTTAGCTACTCTATTATTACTCACAGTGACACGTTTCTTATGGAAAACAATGATGTATGGTATGAACAATATAGTAGAAGAAACTGTAAGGACTTTTCAATATTTATTTTCATTTTTCACAGAGCCTCATATTCTTGGAATTAAGGGAGCCTGACCAGTTCATATAATATCCACTTAGGTAGATTAATCTCCAAGATATGCACAGCCAACTCCCTTTCCTCCATCAACTGGATTTTGTCTCCCTACCTTGGTCCCGTTATCCAGAAGCTTCTCTATATAGTAGCTTTCTCCATATTTTTTGCTGTTATGAAAGTTGTTGTTTGTTTGGCTTTAAAAAAGTGAATTTGACTTTGGAACATTTTTAATCTTCTATCCAAAAAAAATTCCCTAATCATTAAAAATTTCTAAAGCCAATAAATAGACCTTGGCTTGTGACTACAAGGCCACATTAAAATGTGGGTTTCTACAGGAAGGTTTACGAAGAGCAACAAAAACTTCTGGGAATATGATAAACCATTAGCTGCGACTTATCGCTAGAAAGATACTTCACAAGCTAGTACTAAGTAAGGAAACTAGCCCCAAATTAATTCTTAGACCTCTCAAATTTGTCTATTCGTCTGTATGTCTTTTTATTATTATTTTTTTTTCTCTTGCTTTGTTTTAATGCTCAGAGAAGTGACTATCTCTAAAACCCTGAAAGATAAAATCGGAGGAGTAAATTAAGAGAAAGATCTATTTAGCCATTCTTTCCTGAGGTCAGGGCATTACTTTAGAGGCCTTAATCTTCCTTTCATTTCAAATGCCTGCCAATCCATCAGATAATCCTTGAAACATTGATTCACCCATCAGCACATTTCAGTGCATGCTAAGAATTTAAAAAACAAAATTGCAATGTTAGTCCCTCCATACTTGTAAATACATGGATATTATGAATGTAAAATACTCATGGTCTCATCTCTGGATCTGAGGAATTCACTTTCTGGTAGAAGCTGGAATTTGGATCACAAGGACTTGACCTACCACAAAACATTAAAAGACGCACACACAGCAATGCAATAAAAGAATCGTGAGCGAAGTGTTTAGAAAGGTCAACTAATGGTTTATGTAGGAGATGAATCTTCAGGAAAAGTAGTGTGCCAGCTGTGCCAAGTAAGAAGATCCATTAACAATCACCCGTGCAATTATAAAATTGGGTGTTTGGGCAAAAATCCTGGCTAGCATACATCGAAGTAGCTATGATGTAGAAATATGGCCTCTTTATACATACAACTAAACATGTATAGACAAACAATATATTGAAAGTATTTTATAGTCTGGAAAGCAACATAGATTTACCAGAAAATTTCCAGTATAATGCCAGCACATTACACACTATCTAGGACACACTAATGCTCATCCTCTCATGAAAACTTACCCTTCACTCTGAGAAGTATATACGGTAATACAGAGACAGCAAAGAACACCTCACAAAGATCACATCTGACTTGGACGCAGTGAGCATGGCTCCTGCATAGAGTACTTCACAATAATGTGGTGACAATTCTGAAAATTAATTTGCCAAATTTCAGCAAGAGGACTTTACTCTTAATGATTCAATAACTCCACATCTATGAATCTTTCCTCAGAAAAATAACCAGAATTACAAACAGGATGAAAAGGTGCTTTCCAAAGATGTTCATTGCAGCATTAAGTATAGCAGAAAAAGAAAATAAGCTTGTTAAACATCATGCAAAGCATTAATAAAATATCCTAACTTATGATGGAAAACAAAATGGTTATGCAACATTTATAGGAAATACTGGCTTATTTTTATATAGCACTAATTATATGACAGGAATGAAGACCTTTATTATCTAATTTAATTTTTACAACTCAGGGAAGTTGCAAGTTGAATTAGTCAGGGTCTTCCAGAAGAATAGAACCCTTAGGGTACACACACAAAAACATATGAACACAGAAATTAACTCTAACAAGTTGACTTGCACAATCATGAAGGCTGACAAAGTCTGCAGCGAGGGCCAGTTGGGTAAAGATACAGGAGAACTGATGTTGCAGCTCTGGTCCAACGATAATCTGCTGAATTCCCTCTTTCCCTGGGGTAACCCTGTCAGTTCTATTCAAGTATTCAACCTACTGGAGAGGTCCACTCCCATTTTGAAGAGTGATCTGCATACCCAAAGGTCAGGGATTTAAATGTTAATCTCATCCAAAAACACCCTTTAAGTTCTATGGCATTAATCACATCCCTATAATTCTGTCCATGGCACTGATGAGAAAACAGAGCTTCTTAGACCTTAAGTATGCTCATGTGACATTGTACATATGGCTTGTGTGACATTGTACAACTCATGTGACATTGTATATACAGCTCGTGTGACATTATACACCTCGTGTGACATTGTACAGCTAAAAGGAGCAAAGCCAGGAGAAAGCCCAGGATCTAGAATCTAAGTTCTAATGACCACACAAAGTGACCATACGGAATGTGAAGAAGTGTTTGTGATACGAAGCTACATTTAATAGTCTTCTAAGAAGAAAAAAATAATCGTTTTAGATTAAGGACATTTGCACTCGGATATGTATAGCTGCTCAATTCATAAACATAAAGATATGAAAATAACCCAAGGACCCATCAACCCATGAGTGGTAGATGTATACCATGGAATACTGTTCTGCCTTAAAGAAAGATGGAGACTTTGCAACTTGTGTATCTACCTGGGTGGGTTTGGAGAACATTCTCCTAAGTAAAGTATCTCAAGAATGGAAAAGCAAGCACCCCATGTACTTAACACTATGTTGAAACTAGTAGATCAACAAGTACAGGCCTACATGAGAGAAAAACACAAATTCGAGAAGGGAGGAAGAGCATGGAGAAAGGGGGTTTGGTAAGTTCCACCCTAACAGGTGCAATGTAGGGGTATCTGGGTGAAGGACTCATCTGCAACTGAGACCTTACCTTAGAAATGTAAACAATGTAACCTAATCACAATGTAAACAATGTAATCCCCTATTAATGAAAAAAAAATTGTTATAGGGTTTGGAGAAATGAATTGCAGTCCTGGGCTCAACTTTGTTATTCACTGATTGTGATTTGGAAAATGACGATTCAAATTTGCTTCTCAATTTTCACATAAAGTGAACATAAAAAAAAAATTTACACACCAGATACTAACTTATGTATTTAGGAATACTTCATGATACCAAAAAATATATGAAGGGAAGTCAAAAGAATTGCACAAATTGGTACCAATTTATTATGAATAGTCACTTTTCTGTTTCCATATTGGTTTTCTATTTGGTCCAGTTTTTAATAAATCTTGATGTAATTAATCTTTAGTATTTTAGAAAGGATATCCAAACCTTAAAATGATAATACAATGTAAATCTAATATAACAAAATCTTAATTGGACACCTATTTCTGTGTCCTACAGATTTGACACACTTCAAACAGTCATGATTTCTCTAAGATTATTTTGATTCTATATTGGCCAAAGATGTGATAGACCAGTCATACCCGTTGCAATGAAACCAAATTAATGCAGACTTTTTGAAATAAATGGATCTAAAATGTCAGAAACTTTAGATGCAGTATTAAAATGTTAAGCATAGCAATAAAAGTCCTGATAGAAAACTTGGCAAGTTTCACGTCCATTACCACATTTGACAGTTGGAATGGGCGGGAATAATGAAGGTCAGGGTAGATTTCACTGCATGCCTATCTGATTTGCTAAATGACTTAACATGTAAAATGAAACTTTGGAAATTGGGGGAGATGAAGAACAGAAGAGGATTTCAGAGATGGAAATAGCCAGGCAAAGCAAGATGTACAGAATTTACCTAAGGAACACAGAAAGAAAGAGATTGGAAGAAGAAAAGCTGGAAAGAGAGTCAGTGGAATTAGTAGGGAATAGCACATATTTTGAAAGTACACTGAAATTTAATATGATAAAGTCCAGGTAAGTGTTAGGTAGTGCTTAGCTACACTAAAGAGGCTAAAATAATGACAAAGTCAAGTATTTTTATGACCACAGAAGTTTGATTTCCTAAGGTCTACACAGTCCCAGATGCATTCATTACAATCATCAGCTATCAGTGGTAAATCTTTAAACATATATGATCATGTAACATTGTAAAATGTGAAGTTTTAATTTTCATATATATTAACATATAGTTATGTAATATATAACATGTTATATGTTGTTATAAAAACATATATTGTTATATTATAAATATATATTGTTTTACATATAATACAAAATATATATATTGTTATATAATATTTAAATACATATATATATAACAACATAGCTTGTTTCTTATAAGTAAACCCTTTTCTGCATGATTTTAATCAACAGTACCCAATCATTCTCCTATAAACAGTTTATGAATGAGCAGAAGCAACGGTTTAACATGACGATTTAAAAAAACTGACAGTAACTCGGGAAAAGAAATCTATATTTTTTGCGTGTGTGAAAACTAAATGCTTACGTTAAGCAATATGGCATGTTTAGCTGATTCAGCAATAGCTTTACCCTCTCTTTGTCATTTAATACCAGAATACATCTTTTCTCAGGCATTTTAGTTGGATATTGCAAAAGGGTTACTTTAACAGTATTCATTTATAAATAATTAATGGCATAATAAAGAGAGCTGGATTTGATTATACAGTCATTGAATAAATAAGAACAAAGAAAATTAGCTGGAATACAATTTGATTTTATTAATAAAAAAGTAATGAGAGCAACTTTTTAGAGTGATTGACGGCTTGACAAAAATGCTTCTTCCCTTTAATGTGTTTTTTTTGCTATCTAATTTAATTGCTACACTGAAGTAGCTGAAAGACAAAAACCAGAATATTTCCTTCTGAACCAATAGGAATTTAATTTAAATTCAGGTTTGTATTAAGCTCATAGGTAATTATTTTAAAAAATCCTTATTTAGCACTGATTTCATCTTTATGGAGTTGACTTATAAATTAGACTTATAACTGAACAGAGATTAGACAACCTACATTCTGAGAGTAGCAAGGGTGAAATTTGCAAAGCAAACCCACATGAAACAGTGAAGTATCCGGAGCTAAGAAGCATAAGCAACAAAGCCTTGGCATGTAGTCATCCTGTCTTGGCTAGATTGGTCAACTGCCCACTCAGTAGCCTCCTGCGTAGTATAAACATTTTAGAACTGATTCGCTTTTATAATCATCTGACTTGCCCTTGTGATGGCATGATCTTCCATTTCCTTCCTAAGGAATAAGGTATGAATATTTGCAAACAAACATTTAAAATTTTGTATATTACGTGAAATGAGTGTCCAGAACAACTCACTTCATTTCACTTTTGTATGGTTTTGAGCTGTCTACTCCTTCCTATCCTGGAATTCTTTGTATGGAGTTTACCTTTTGCAAAGCATTGTCTGTGGCTCTAACTAATGTTATATATCTGATAACGGTGTCAGTTGTCCTACCATAAGGTATCAATAGTTGAGACAAACAACAACAAAAAAATCAAAACAATGTTAACATCAATCATGTAAACAAAACCAAAATTATAATAAATATGTGTCCCAGCAGCATAAGTACATATGTTTATGCAAAATTGCATGGTTCTACAAGAAGGAATTTGATTTCTCTGAAATATCTGAAGTTGGAAATCAAATTGCCAATTATTTCTAAGAAACAATTTAAATTTATACACTGAAAGGAACAAAAAAAGCTGAGTAGAATTTTATTTTGTATTTCATATGTTTTAAAAATAATGTAATATAAAAACTTTATATTCGGAACTTAGGACACAGCTACCATAAGCATCAAGGTAATCCCTTGGACATAGTCAAATATGGGCTAAGCTTTATGATAATCTAAAACAATTGAAAATTGCTGGTGAAAATTGGACTTCTCTTAATAATTTGGATTGACGTTAATGATTTATCTCAAGCAAGGGACTATTCCAGTCTTGCCTATAGACACAGAGAATTTAACAAAAAGATTTTTTAAAAATTGTCCTTCAAGTATAAGAGAAGATTATATATGTCTCTTTTTATCTATTTAAATTCTGGATTATTTTCTCATTGTAGTGTCCTCAAGGTATGGGTTGATGATAATACAGCCTATGGCATCTACTTCTAAATCTACCTTAATTTGCAGCTATGTCTTTAAGAGATATTCTCTTGCCCCAGACTGTAGATAACCACCCCCTTCTTAGACTTAAAGAATCACCTATTTGTGAAGTATTATTTCTATACACCATTAGTTTGCTGCTGAAAAGCTTTTCCACTCATATCAAAATCCACATACTACAGGTGCAAGTGTGCTATTTTAAAAACTTTATCCTGGAATTTATCAATAATTTTATTGAACCGTAACATTTAATTTAAGGCAGCATTCTTAGAATTTGTGCAATATATGTGCATTTTTGGTGGACGTGGTTTGGAGAGACATTCCAATTCCTTTAATCTCAATATTTTCCCTTATTTTCATGCCTAAATTCAGGATGTTATGTTATTACCAACTTAAAAAAAATTAGAGATTAGAAATGACATTTGAGATTGAAACACAGATGAAGAGACTTTTTAGTACATGATAATAAATATAACTTACAGTTGAGATTTCTCTGTTTTTCTTCCTTTTTTAAGAAATATATTTACACACATATAAAGAAATGATTACATATCACTTCTGAAATGAATACATATCATCTTGGAAAAATAAATAGCTGAATATCTTCTAATTGGTTGCTATTATAATAAGTTTTTTCCTATCATCTTAATATAAAATACTTTTGTGTAAAACTCAATCCCAAACCTGAATAATTTTAAAGTACTTTTATGAGGATCAATTATACAGTCAATTAAAACCAGACTAGTGTGCTAAGTTCTCTTTTTCTGACAGCTTTTCATGTTTATCCCAAATTGATTTTTGACCACAGCTATTAGCAGGAATAACAACTTTTGTAAATTTTTATTTAATATTTTAACTTGGCCAAATATTTTAAGGTTTTGTGGGGGAAATGTCAGGATACTAGAAATGTAGAAAGATATATTTCTCACTTTGATACTTTCTGGTCAGACCACACCTATGATGCATTTTACAAGGGTATATGTCAAATCTACTAAGTGTAGAGTATAAATGTCTGAACACAATAACTAAGACAGTGTGGCGAAGGCTACATTAACCAGTTTGATGTGTTTCAAATTGCATATAAACCTAGCACATTGTACCCCATAAATGCACTAATGTACAGGGCTATGATTTAACAAAAAATAAAAAACAAAAAAACCTGTAATTTCAATAGTCTATCACCTCAAATTGAACAAGTCTTAAAAATGTACTAATTTGATAAATCTACCCCATGCATCTCTTTAGGGAATTAAGAAAAGCAGAACTTGTGAAAGCACTCCTAAATTCTTGATTAGAATTAATAAATATGTGTTGAATTAATAACGACCTAAAAAGTGATAACCCTGTGGAAATATACAATAAATTACAACATAAAAAGTTGCTAGGAATTAGATTTGCAAATAATGTGAAGTTGGAGGTTAGCTTAGAACAACTGAACAGTTTGAGATCATCCACCCTGAAGAATTAAGATGCAAAGGATTCTTAGCATTGTTTTTATGTCACATATAAGGCTGTGCATAGCTACAGAATGTCTGCTCATGAGAAACAAGGTCTTTTTCCATTTCTAGATTCTTGGAATATTCTATTAATTTAATTCATTTAGCTAGTACCTTTGGAGATTGCATCTTCCTGATTTTAGTCCATAGGAATTGACTGCTAACTCATAGATTTATTTAGACATTTCTACTTCGGTGCTAACTCAGATATGAATTTATGCATTTCCCTGCCTGCACTCTTCCCTTTTTACAAGTTGTTATCCAATTCCATCCAGTAGCCTTCTGATTAATACAATGCAGTTGACTTACCAAACCATAGCCAAGGGAGAGATGGATTAATATGTCAACTGAAATTGACAACTGGACGTCTAGTGCCAGTTTGATATAATTCCACAGGGCTTCAGAAATTCTAGGTGAATTCTTTTAGTCGGGGAAAAAAACACTTCAGTAAAGATTTGCAATTGGCTTCCTTCCATTTTGAAGATTCCTGCATACTAACACAATGTTCATGTTAAACACTAAAAAATGGGTATTATCCCAATGCGTTATTTAGATATTTTTAAAACCTATTACTGTGTACTGCATATATTATATTCCTTTATTTCCAGTATGAAAGGAGCTTGGGGAAGGGATCCACTGTAAATATACACATCAATATAAAAAGCCAGTTATATAGTGGATGGTATAATGAACTCCGGTGGGCTACATAGCTTTACACAGACCTGAAGGATTCTGACTGCATTTTACTCAAAATTAGCCTGGTGGGAAAGAGAATCAAAATAAGAAATGTTATTTGCTCTCTGGATAAATAAATCATAAATAGAAATTTATATCTACATTTTGCCACCTAAGTGATTTGGAGGTTGTTGCTTTCATTTCTACAGTAGACTTACCTGCAAAATTAGACCAAGAAGGCATAATTCAAAGGGAGATTATATGCAGAAATTAGTGACTGCACAAAAGAAGAGAAATAACCAAATACATTTAATATAAAATGTTAAAATACACAAAGTAATCAGAGAGAATTTTGCAAGTATCACTGTATATATACAGAATTTATATAGAATACAAACTACTGTTGGTGATCAGAGGTAAAATCTGCCACAGGAGCATTGTGGCAGGTAAAAACATGCATTACTTTTGAGTTGACACAGGAGGCTGAATTCAGGAGGAATTTCACGAGAGGCAATGGCACACTCAGGCTCTGAGGGTATGGCATTGGATACATGGTTTTAAAAATCGTTCCCAGCCATATTTTTCAAAGAGTGCTTTTAAAGGAAACTGTTAGGAGCAATGACGGTCAAAATTGTTCCAACAGAGAAATGTAATTATTTGCAGAAGTATGGCTGAAGAAACTAACACAAATGAGAGTAAGGGATCTGAACAGACTCCTGGTGTTGACTTTCCATCGTGTGTTCATCCCATCATCAGATGGTTTTGACAAGATTGTAGATTGCCCCTTCTAGCTGCCTTCTAATGGGTCTTTAAGATGTAGGTGAAAAATATGACTCTAAAAAATAAGCTCTGATTATAACACGGGAAAATTATTCCTCAAGTTGAAGTAGAAACATAAAAGTCTCCTTTCCCCCAAATATTAACTTGCCTATACCTTAATTTTTTCATGTACATCTTTTTTTTGCAGAAAAAAAATCTGCTTCTGTGCAAGAGGTTAAAAAATGGCCTTTGCCACACCTTTCGGGTTCAGGACACAACTACAAGAGGCAACTACAATTTGTTATTCCACCGAACGAATTCAAATATTGTGACCTGCTTGGTTGTACTCTCACATTAACCTGAAATAAATAAAATAAGTTTAAAAAGGCCCTTAGAGATTTAGTACTTCATAACAAAAGTTTTTCTAGAACTTTCTTCTCTTCCTTATTGTTCAAAATGCTACACCCAAATAAGAGGTTGTTCGAGCTCTTATGAATAATTTTAAACATTTTAGTTGAGAATAAAAATTCTGAGCCCCTGTTATCTCTCTCTTTCCAAATGACATATACATTTTTTTGCTGAATTGATCTGATCAATATCTTTAAATAAAATAAAAATGTCCTGTGTCTACGTCCATCTTTTATAAAAACTAACTTTATTTATTGATGTATACATCAATTATTTCAAGAAAGAGTGTTCATATAACCATTAATAATTTGACCAATGTATTATGCCCAAGACTAGGGAATAACTACAAATTTGCCCAGTTCTATAAAGTATCTCATATTCCTAGTGAACAGAACGATATAGAAAAAATATAATAACATAATCTAACATATGGTATATTAAAGCCTAAAACAGTGTGGTGGGAAATGGTTAAATAGTGAAAGCAGAGGCTGCTGTGGCCAGAGACCCATAGAAAACAATTTGTTCACAAGGACCAGCTTAATGCAGTATCCCCATGCTGGGAGTTCTCCTTTCCTCCGAGAAAGAATACTATTTTCTCTGTGTTAAAAGCAGAAAATACCAGAAAAAAGAAATTAAAAGTAGTTGTCTACCCAAAGATCCTCCTGCTTAGAGATATAAATACAGCTCAAAACCAAAGCAGAACACCTCAGGGCCCTGCAAATAGTAACAGTCTCCACCTCTGATGAAAAGAAACTAGCCTTTTGCAGCATATTATAGGAAGGTAATTTCTGCTACATACGGTGACTGGAAACTGCATTGAACCCCAGACAATAGTTATGGCAGAACTAGAAATAATCTTTAATTAGTCATAAACCCAAAATTGGGGGGAGAGAAAGACGATTCTAGTTTCCATAGAAGTAGAATCAGTATCTCATGGAATATTTTTCATGGAGAGGGTGTAGACTGTTGATTATTAAGGAAAAGAAATACTCCTGAACAGATCAGATTAAAGCCAATTTCTTTAGTCATATAGGCTAGGAGTTTCAAAGATTAAGTGAATGGAAATTAGAAAATAGATGAGAACAGTGCTATTTATTATTTATAATTTGTTGTGCATAATCATGCTTCAATAAGTCAAATGCAATTAGTATTTCATAGTGTGTGATTAATCAATCCATTTTTACGCTTATTAACGACACTCATTATAGACAGAGTGCTAAGAAAGTTTGGTGTCCCAAATGGGGAAAGATACAGATCCAAGGATATACACTGAATCAGTTTTGGCTATTAGGACTGGAAATGTCCTAAGTGTCAACAAAAAACAATAAATATGTCATTCATAGCACACTTATGCAGACATCAGAGGTTTAATATTTAAAGTATAAGATAAGCTATAAAGGTGTAGGGTAGATTTGGTTGTTCTGGTGTACAAAGAGGATCACAATTGGATAAAATCAAGCTTCATATTAAAAAATGTGTAATTGTTCTAAATAGATCTATCCGGCTTTCTATATCTGGGAGTGTGCATAGCACAAAGGGTCCAGACAGAATGGACATTAAAGTGTTTAGAATGTTTACTTCTGAATGTAGAAGAAACTAAGGAATTTGAATCATTTCTACTTTCTCTACACATTTTCTACATATCTTTATCATGTACAACTTAAATGTTTAAATTGTTTCTATAAAAGCACATGGTTTTTCAACCAAAAAGACAATAGATAAAATAGAGTGTCCAGAAGGAAGCAAATGGATGAGAAGAATCTCCTAAAGAATGCTCATTAGTGACGGCTGCCCTGATGCCCGTGCTGCATTCCACCCTCAGTAAAGATAAGCCACAAGAGCTGAGTGCACAAATACAAGAGTCACCAACGTGGTGACCAACTCGGCAGTCAGCTGAGAGATGAAATGGGACAGGGCAGTGCAGGCTCAGGAAGCCTGGGAAGGGTCCTCAGAGGAGTACATTCATTTTTTAAGATAGAGTTTGGGTTGAACTTACCATGCAGAGAAGGTTGGAAAACATTCCGGGCTGATTAAATTGTACTAAAAAGAGCACGGAGGTGTGAAACTTCTGATGTGATCAGAGAACAGAAAACGCTGTTTCATAGAGTGGGTGGCAGAAGTGAGAAACAAGGCAGGAAACAGGTGTCAGGATCAGACGGTAAATGTGCAAAGGTCCTGGGCGCCCTGGTAGAGACTCTAAAAGTTTTTAAGCAAGGCAGGTGCTGCCAGACTTCTATTCTGGAAGGTCACACTCTTGGCAAGCAGGAAGAAGAACAGGAGCAAGGGAACCTTCCTAGATTTAAAAACATTTTTATTTCAAGATGAGAAGCCCTTTTTGGAGGAGATATTCAGTATGTCCCAGTTTTGGATGAAAATGTTTTTAAACATATGCTTTATGATTAATATTATGAAGCATATGCTCGAAACCTATATATAGCCTTTTCCCTAGCTCATCACCAAAAAATATTTATTAAGCAACCACCTGCATTTGAAATTACAGCAGAACTAAATCCCCTGCAAATGTCAAATATATGTTTGAATTTGAATACTGCATGATAAGCATAAAGCACTGAAATTTCCCTTTGCCCGCACAATACTATCATGAATCTCGAGACTATTATTCCATGTACATTCAACCCCATTATACCTCCAAAGAAACAGTATTTTTTTCAGAATTTTCTATACAATTCAATTCAGTAAAAATACATGTTGTGGAGACAGGAATGAGAAAATGGGTAAACTATCAAAAACAAACCTATTTCTTAGTTTGTGGACAGTTGTAAGTGAAGTCACCAAGAGACACCTGTGTGAGTTGAAACGGTTGGTTGCTAAGGCCACATTTCAGCATGTGTGTAATGAAGAAAGGCAAACGGCAGAAACTTTGAAGGATTCCCAGTTAAGAAATGATCACCACGAGGGAGGGAAGGAGGGCAGGAGGCAGAGAAGGAGGTGAGTTTATTTCTTGCTTTCACTGATAAAAATGTGTCTAAAAGTTAGCAATCTTAAATAGCTGAACATATAGAATATTCTTCTAATTGCTACCAGAAATGTACCTTCCTCTGCCCTGTAATATGATGAAATTTAGCATTGAAGACTCAATATAATTTAGAAATAGAAAAATGCTTTTGAACCCTACGTAGCTTACCCTAAATCCAATAAATTTCGTGTATTTAAAACGCAATAGAATTCCACATACATTTCATTTGATTTCTTATATTTTCTATCTGTCAACATGCCTTCAGATTTTTTTTTCAATTATTTTTCTTTACCATCATGGCAGAATGAGAGGTAGAATGGTGGCAGGCATGAAGCAAGTGACGTAGGGTGGCAAACAAAAATAGTACCTCTGGGCAGCACCTGCGGCTCAAATGAGTAGGGCGCCGGCCCCATATGCCAGAGGTGATGGGTTCAAACCCAGCCCTGGCCAAAAACAGCAAAAAAAAAAAAAAAATTTATATATATACACACACACACACACACACACACACATATACCCTCCACTCGTTACCTCATCTCCTCTTTTGCCTACTTTATTGAGTACTCCTTACTTTGTTGACCTAGTATTTATGATTAATGTGTACTGTTATACATGGGTTTAACAAATACACTGTTATGCTCCCAAAATACACCTGTGCCCGCAGGTTACTGTCTTCTACTAGGAGAAATGGCCTCATTTGCATTGACTTTCGATGAGCTCCCACAGGCAAACACCTGAAGCAACTATCTACAGATACCTGCCTGCAGGCAGAGGCGTGCCACCAGAGAGCCCGTAGGGCTGTATTTACAGCATTTAGTCCTACATGTGGGTCATTACAGAAGTTTCGAGACACACAAAAATCGTGAAACAAAATCTGTACAGATGGAAACAGTGACGCTCTCCCAGCAACACAACAAGCCGAGCAAACTGAAGTGTGCATGGGTGACCCAGAAAGGACGCTGTTCACTGTGTTTCTTGGAAGTTATATAATGTACCACAACACAGTCTGTCTCAAAACTTTCATAGTGACCCACATATATATTGCATATAACTTCAATGAGTACTTTCATTACTCATAGCTCCATATCAAGTTTCTTAATTATTTTTGTATCAGAAATGTCCTTCCCTGATCTTATCACACTCATGAATATTTATGAAATAAATATATACCTGGCTAAATTTTTGTGACTTTGCCAAAAAATGTTGAAATTTTATGATGAGAAACACATCAACTGGCACAAAGCAACATGTCAATCAATTAATATTATTGGAAGACAATAGTATGATGACTCTCTGAACCACTCGACTGTGACCATGAGTCCATATGGAAACTGTTCTGCAACTGGAATGGGTACATTTCTACCGTGGTCAGTGACAGACGTAAAGTTAATGATGGTGAAGGAGCCTGGTCTCTAAAAAAGTAATAAAAGATGTGGACATGGGATCAGTGAGGCCAAAACAAACTGAAAGGTTATCAAGTATAGAGAATTTAGAGAAAAGAAATAAAATATTTGATTTACAAAGAAATATACGATCATTATCTTCCAATAATATTGATTTACATGTTGCTTTGTGCCTTTTTATGTGTTTCTCATAATAAAATGTTAACATTTTCTTGGCAAAGTCACAAAAAATTTATCCAGGTACATGTTTATTCCACAACTATTCGCGAGTATTTACTTTGTGATAAGCTCAGGGAAGGACATTTCCGATACAAACATAATTAAGAAACTTGATAGGGAGACATGAGTAATGAAAGTAAACTAACCACAGTACAAGGTGGCTGGCTTCTATAATAAACCTATTTTTTGCAGCTCAGTGGAGGAAGTGATTACTTCTGCACTTCCTCTGTGCCAGCTCCTCTTCTTGCCAATCTCTTTATGATGTGGCACCCAAGGATCTAGTCTTTGGACATCTTTTCTGCACACTCTTTCTCAAGGTAATCCCCCTCCACCTTTTGGCTTTTGGCTTTGCAGGCTCATCAGTCCACTGGTGACTCTCCACCTTCGAATACAATACACGTATTCAACTATCAGTTTGGCACTTCTGTTTTTACCAGCGTGCCTAGCCGGTGCCTCGCCTTTTCATGGCTAAAACTTAATATATGACCCGCCCCATACACACACACCCACAAAACCTGCTTTTTCCTGAGTCAGTAACATTCGCCTGGTTTCTCAAGCCAAACATTTCTAAGAGTTTCCTTTTGCTCTTTTCTTTTTATCACCTGTCATATTCAACATGTCCGCAAAGACTGTAACCCCTAACTTTCAAGTTTATCTAGAAGTTGATTCATTTTCATCTTGCCTTCTGCTCTCAGAGGAGTTTCCATCATTTGCTACCTACCTGTTTCGGCAACCTCCCAGCTACTCACCCTGCTTCTGGTTCCGACCTTTTCATCTGTCCCTTCACTTGGCAGCCAAATGATCTTTTCAAAATCTAAAAACAGATCTTGTGACTTTCCTTCTCAAAATTTCCAGTGGCTTCCAGTCACACACCGTTAACCTCAGCACCACATCCCAGCAACGCCCTGCCCCATCTGGCTTCCGTCTCACTCTCTACACTCATTTCTAACGTCCTTTGTCTTCAGCACTTCTTCCTCTGACTCCTCTTGCGTTTTTCGCTGACTTGAATGCTTGATTTTCACTGTTCCCTTTACTGGGCATGTTCCACGCACAGAGGTGGCACACTCACCCCTCATTCTATTTCAGAAATTTTCAGAAGTGTCTCTTCCTCAGAGACACCACCCTGACAATCTACGATAACCCTTTCATCTTGTCTGTCCTGAATTGGTTTTCCTCAAGTAACACAGCCTTGCCTTTAATATTATGTACTTCTTTTAAGTTTTTATTTCCTCTTCCAATAGACATTATGCTTTAGTAGGCAAGAACTTGATTTTTTATTCCCACTGCTGTTTCCCTGAGCCTAGAAATGGACTTGGAACATATTGAACAACCAGTGCACATTATGGAATAAATGAAAGAGGAGTTGGTACTTAAGTTTCCTTATGAAGGATAAATATCAAACACTGACGGGGTAAATAACACTCCAGAAATGGGCTGGAGGCAGCAGCATGGCACAGGGCGTGCATGGATGGTCAATAGCTCTCTGTGGATAGAGCATTTCTGGACTTATTAAAAGATTCAGATAACTGTGCAAATTTTACTTGCACATGAACTCTGACAAAATAAAAAGAAGCCGATGAACAGAATTAAAATTTGGTTGTGACCCGTGACGATGTTCCACGTTATTTCTGCAATCTTTGAAATGACTATTATTAAAGGACAAGGCAAATGATTCTATCAAACCACTAATTAAGTGCACTCTCTCGAGTGTTCCTAAGTTATCTCTAAATGTCATTGCCGGTATCGTAATGCATATGTAAAGGTGGAAGGAAAGTCCCCGGGTGTGACAGGTAATCCTTGTGCCAACAAATAGCAGCTTAGCCAGACACTCGTATTTAAGACTCGTCACATTCTGGGGCTCAGTCTCTTCATCTCTCTGACTGCATGGAGCCTTCCTTCAAACAGAGCCACCTGATGTCGTCCTGCTCCCTGCCAGCTGCACCTGTCCGCTGCTGTCAAAGCCGGGACTGTGCTAGTGGAGCTGCAGCATGCTAACGCGTCTTCTGTCTACACAGTTGGAGTTGACTCCACAGCTCTGTCCTCAATTATTTGGAATTCTGCAGCCGGCCAATACTCAGTGGCATCATAAACAGGACACGGAGTACAGAGTGCCCAGCTGGTCACAACGTGTGAATCATTTCATCTTCCTGCTTGCTTTCACACGGGCTTATAAATAAATTTTATATAACTGTTTGGAAACAGAGAACAAGGTCCGTCCTGAGAATTGTAGCTTGATAATCATGTGGCTATTGCTTTTTTGCCGGGTTTAGAGGAACACCCTGAACAGACTGATGTGGTTACATCGAGTCCGAGTAGTCACAAACGTAGTTAAAAAAAACGAAAATCACTGTTCCATGGTGAATTGTAAGCAATATAGAAACATGCTAATTTTCAAAATTGGGAACTCAATGACAAAAGATTATTTACTTTTCTCAGTAGCTGCTATATATTTCTTATGTCTAATCTATCTTAAAGGGAGTTTTCATGGAAATTGTAATTAATTATTTAATTCCAGCTACCCCTCTTAAAAAGTCCCCTTACGGTGGGTGGATACCTGAGATTAAGTTTATATAATTACAGATCTGTTCAATTTAACTTTCTGTGATAATGCAAATGTATGAATTCTACACAGTCCCTGATGGTGGCCTCTGCGTATATTTCCTCATAAGATCACGAAATGTAGCTAGAGAAGCTGAGGACCTAAATTTTTAATTTTTAAATATGTTATTTTATACTTTATATTTTATTTCAATAGCCATATATTCCTAGAAATTACCATATTGAACAGCACAGATCTGTAATATTCAAAGTAACATTTTTTTTGTCTTTTAGTATGAGATACATGTATTTTAAATTACCAGCAAATCCTCTCAGTTATTTGAAATATACAGACACACACACAAAGTATTGATACCCTTTGTAATTGTCTGTACCAATTTATGGGCAATATACTTTGAGAAAGTTTTTAATTTTCCCTAATGTTTTGCTTGAATTTCCTGCTAACAAGATTCCTTGATATCCACAAGAACCTATTAAAATGAAAATCATAAATTTTTAAGTTAGTAACAAAATAAAGTCATTAATAAAATCATTAAACTGTCCAAACTCTTAAGCTATAAACCACTGAGCAAAACAGCTTATGCCTGATCTTCCCTTTTTATTGAATGTGTTAAGGGGATGGCCAGGGGAGATTTCCCTATGTTTTCCCTTTGTGATCCAAAGTTCTCAGAGACATATGAATGGTGATGTGTTCTTATTTTCTCCCATTTATCCATTCAGTTTAAGAAGAAGAGCATGGGAGAAGAAAGGCTTTCTAACTATACTCCAATTTCCTTTAAACTGTGTATGAAGACAGTATGTTTATTAAGTTGCTGGAGACTTTCTCACAGTGTCTATTGCAGCTGCATAAACTGGCCCCATCCTCTTCCCATTCACAAGTTCATTTTAAACAAAAGTTATGACCTGCACTCCCTGAGCTCTCCCTGCTCTTTCTTGTAAAATTCCAACTTACCTCCCATTTTAACCCAGGGTCACAAAGAATTTTTATTGGAAAGCTAAGTAAAACCAAAAGTGTCCATAAACTTCTTTGAATGCCTTTTTGCACAGAGTACTGATCAAGGCTTTCTGGGACTATACTGGAGAACTTTATTTTGGTTCATATTGATGGCAAAAGTTTGATGAATTTCAGGCAAATGGGTAAAAGACAAATAACACATAGGCTACATGTAAAGAAGAGGTGGCAGATTACTACTTAACCAGATACTTAAATAATGTGAAAGGTGCAATACTTATCATCACTCTTTGCAAATGGATGTTAATTAGGACTATAGATATTTGTTTCATTTCACTAAGCGTAAAATGTCAACATTGACCTCCAAAGACACTTGTTCTTAATTTTTTTCTTAGACAAATTTTTTTAAATTTATGTACACACACATATAGTTTTAGGTAACAAAATTTACTGTGGATCATAACATTTGAAACAAATCATTATCCCATATTTCACTCTGATTCATTGTTCTGTGATAAACTTATGATTTTCATTTATATCTTTATGTATGTGAGTCCCCAAACTCCAGCACTGGCCTTTCCTGTGGGATCTAGTCTAACGCTTAGGTGCACTAGGATTTCTATGAGGACAAGCCCATGCTGAAGGGTCAGTGCATTCAAGAAATAGCAACTGAATTTTCAACAGACCTCTAGAAAGTTAGAACTACCTTCTTAGATCTTTTGCTTTTTTAATTTGCTCCATTTCCCTTTTGATTTCTGTGAGTGTACCCTACTCTGCCAGTCACCTGTGTTCACAAGCTTGAAGTCATCTTGGTCAAATGGATGTCAAATTCTATCTTTACAGAATTGAGACCCAGATGCCATTTATCTTTCCATTTCATTCCCTTTGTCAGTATCTGACTTTAGGTCTTCACTAATGCTGTTGACTGAATTGTGTTCCCCCAGCATTCATATGTTGAAAACGGAACCCGCCACGAGATTATATTTGCAGATAAGAGCTAGAGGAGGTCATAAGTTTAAATGAGGTTATAAGAGTAGGATCCAGACACAATCAGATTAAGGTTCTTATAAAGAGAAACACACACGAGATCATGTCAATACCCAGGGAGATGGTGGCCACTTACAAGCCAGGGAGAGGCTTCACTAGAAACAGACCATGCTCATATTCTGATCTTCGACTTCTAGTTTCCAGAACTAAGAATATAAATATCTGCTGTGTAAGCCACCTCATCTATGGTATTCTGTCACAATGGCCTTAGCTGAGAAAATTACCTTTTATGTGGAACTTGATTGTGGAGAGCAGAGTGAGACTCCTTCACACCAAACCATTTAGGATGCTGTGATCAGATACTCCACAGCACAGTATTCACTATGCTACCCTTCTACTCAAATGTGTTTTATATCTTCTTGTTTATATATGATTTAGTAATAATACCGAATAAATCATTGGTTCTTATATGCCAGGCACAAAGCATTCAACTTGCACTTGGAATTCACAATCCTAGGAATAGTAATAATATCTTAAACCCTCAATTGGCAGAAATATTAATTTGCCCAATATCGCAGAACCAACAAATGATATGTTCGGAGTATAAAGTCACATTTTTCTAATGCAAAGGTCAGAATTTAAGCACTATTATTATATAGTTTTTATTGACCTGGCACTCAAAGTTCAGGGAAACTCAATAGATAACTTTCAATATTCCAAGTGAGTTGAGTCTGATGTAGACAGTTGGGAGAGGAAATGAGCATCTGTGTGAATAGAATTCAAAGACATCTCACAAGCAAAAAATAACTGAGTCTGAAGCTACGTTCCACGTCATGGAACATACCACTTTTGACAACAATTTTAATGAAAATTTCAGCTTTAATGGAACCTACAAATTAATATTCAATGGATTTCTAACAAATGCGTCGAATAATATATCACTTTTTAAACAAATTATAAAACAACACATTTTATGACTGGTATCCTACCCCGTTTAAGACTCATCTCAACAATGTGATATTTGTCCAAATATCCACCCTCATTTTGCCCTCTTCTTGGTGTAACTATGCATGGACATCTTTCATCTTAGTTAGTACCTTAATGTTTAGAAGCTTATAACCTTTCTTTTCCAATTTGGTCGTCAGAATCCCGTTCTCCCCAAAGTTCAACAAGTATCCTCCTTGTGATCATTGTCGATGAGTCTTCATGTAAATAACAGAACATAATAAAACTATTTAGGTTTATTTGAAAACTTTCTCCATTGAAAATTATATTTGGAGATAGAGTCTACAAGAAGTGATTAAGGTTAAATGAAGCCATAGGAACAGGGCTCTGATAAGATAGAACTAATGTTCTTATGAGAAGGGATACAAGAGAATGGCCTTGCATTACAAATTTGTTTTTATAAAATGCCATAACAAATAATTCAATAAATAATTTTGCCAATGAAAATTATTAATTTAATTTTGATAAATGAGTGCCTATGAGGCATTTTCTAGTTGAATCTTTTGTTCCTTTAACTCAGTTCATCCTAGAAATATCTTACTATTAACACATTCAACAATATTCTTCCAAGTTTTTCAAAGAAAAGCTATTGCCCAGTTGCAACTAAAATTACCAGTAATGTTATTATAGTGAAATACAATTGAAATGAATAGACTATGATATGCAATTTAGACATCCTACCATCCACACAATCTTACGTGTGTAAGAGATTGTGAGTAGTCACACAGAAATAGAAGCTAAGCTAGAGGCCTGTTCTAATTATCCTTTTTTCCAAAAAAATTACTTCATATTTATAGTAAATTTATGGAACTAAGACTTAAAGTTGTATAGCATTTACAGCACAAATATTCATAAATGGAAATGTAAAATGACTTTGATTTAAAAGTCAAAATAAAGAGATAATTCTTTTAAGAGCACTTAAGAAAAATTCTGAACTCAGAATATATGCTCATCTTTTCAAGGAAAACAATTTGTTTCCAATTAACTCTTTTATTAATAAATGTAATCAATCGTAAATTTTAAACCAAACATGAGAGAAATAGCCACACTTCTTTTTGATAGGCATTTCACTGAAACTGATAGAGATTTGTGTTTTACACAGAAACTGGAAGATATCCACTTATAGTTGTGTTACTAAGAAATTCAATGTTGACTGGAAAATACATTATTTCAATTCAATTCAATTCAGAATATGGAGGTACTCCATGTAGATCTGATCACTGAGGAAAGTTTTCTGAAGCCAGGAAAAATAGTCCATACCTCCATTACTACCACTAAGTGGCAGAGCTATTTCGAGAAAGTATCAACTTCATTAAACATTTTAATTCTGCTGAAAGCTTTAGATAGAGAGCAAGCTGAATATGCAGTTATATAACAAGAAGGCAACTAACTGGGACTTGAAGAACTCAAAATAGCTAGAGAGATTACATGGTCTGCTTCTCCGTATGGAAAATAGGGAGGGAATTTTATGGGTCTTGAATGACTTTGTGTCTTCAGTACTGGATTGGTACATAGAATATCACAGACTTCAAAAAAAATGCTGAATGAAGGAAAAACTAAACTAATGTGATGGTTGTAGATGAGAGAAAGCGAATACCTCCCTTTTCATAATTGGAGATTGGCCATACTTTTAATGTATTATACATTAAATTGTCCTACATTATAATATCCTAAAAGGCCTATGGTAAATAATAATGACAATAATGGAAATTGTTGGTCTAATCCAGCCACTCTCTTCACCAGCAATGGGAAATAAAAAGACAGCCATATTCCTTTCATGCCTTCCCTCATCCAGTCCCTCACTTTCCTAGTTGTTTTTTTTTTATCTTTTCCTCTTATGTATAAAACCAATCCATTTTTCACGTCCAGGTGTTGGTTCTTCAATCTTTACTGTTTATACTATTGTTATCTTTCACTACTGAAAAATTAAGAAAATCACATTCATTGGGAATGACGTTAGCACATGCATCTGTGTAACTATCTGAATAATCATGCGTTATTATTTGATATACAAGAATCCTATAGACCAGGCCTATTATCTTCTGAAGGATAGATGTCTGAAATTTTCAGAATCTATGGTTTTGCTCAGAATAAGACATGTAATGTATCTAACAACAACGATGTAACACCATCAATATTAAAGATACCAAGAATACTATAGATATCCTATTTAATTTCCATATCAACTCTGTAAAAAAGCATGTTAATTTCCTATTAATGCATAATAAATTTAATGACTCAAAATAATGCCTATTTATTACCTCACGGTTCTGAAGATCAGAAGTCTGGGCTGGCTCACCTGGATTCTCTGCTTAAGTTCTCATAAGACTCCTAAGTCTCAGAGAGACTGGGCTGGTATCTGAAAACTTGGGGAAGACTCCTCTTCGAGGATCATTCAGGTTTGGATAAATGATGCTTACTGTGGTCATGGGATTGAGATTTACATTTTCTGCAGGCTGTCAGTTGGGGGCCTTTCTCACCTCTCTTATTCCTTGCAATGTGTCTCCCTCCGTCTTTAAACCAGCAATGCTACATCGATGTCTCTTCATGCTTAGAATCCCAGACTTCTTCTTCTGCCACCAACGGGAGAAAGCTCTCTATATTTATGTGAATAGATTTGGCCCATCCAAATAATCTTCTCTTTAACTTAATCGAAGGAGCCTTATCCCATCACAGTCTTAGACTATGATCATACAACAATAAAAGTCATCAGGGATCATCCTTAGAATTCTGCCTAGTATTTATAGACTCTGTTATTATTGTTGTTTTTCAGTAAGGAAACTGAGGTATGGAACATAGTCAGAAAATGGACACCTGTTTAAATACTGTTCTGCACTTCTTCGATGAAATCAGGATTTAATTTCACTGTTTAAACCCTCCTTCTATAAACACTGACTTATATTCTCCTCCACTGACAAGCTTCCCTAGGTCATTATAAAGGTGGCTTGAGCATCTGTTGTGGTGGACGTGCCCATGTAACCTAGGCCACATGTGCTAATTTTCTCTTTAACACTTTTCTGCTATTCTGAACACAAAGACATTTAGTATTAACTCAGACATCCTGCTTACCCAATGAAACTACAAGCTATCACAGATGTTTTCAGAACGTCTTTTATCTTCTGCATATTTAAACAAATCCTACTGTAAAAAAGGAAGAAAAAAAGTTGAGCTAACCTTAATGTGAGCTAAATTAGATTTAGGCCAGATAGCACAATTTCAATCTCAAAGAATTCATTTTTGCCGGTAGCTCTTCTGAATGTCTTAAAATGTTATTTTTTCAAGGAAAAGTTCAAATTCAATCAAAATGTATTTATAGTTTAACTGATAAATGCCAGGCAGGCTTCGTCTAGTATGTAGAGTTTAAACAATAAACAAAGTATAATATTGACAGAGAAATTTATATCAATCAATGTGATAAGTGAACATAATGCCATATTCTTCATGTATACTCATGAATTTCACTTGCATTATAAGACTTTAAATCTTGGGGCTCAAAGGAGTAGGGCTCTGGCAGGTGGGGGGTTCAAACCCAGCCCCAGCCGAAAACCACAAAAAAAAAAAAAAAAGACTTTAAATCTTATCTAACTGGCTGTGAGATACTGACCTCTGTAGACCTTAGTTTTACTCACAAATAATGAAAAAGTAGCTAGAACAGAAGAAACCTTGCAATTCTTTCATCTGTGCTCATAAATACGATAAATTTCAAGTAGGGAGTTAAAAAAAGCTGAGAAACAGTGAACTGATAAAACAACAGCTTATATTTAAATTAAAACATTAGAATGGACTATATACAGTTTTCAAGTATGTAACGATTAAGAAATAGCTATTTACAGTTTCTTCTGCTTTAAAATTCAGGACAAGTAGTTGCCCTATAAATACAGGGTTAAAATCTGATGACAGCCTCCCCACAAGCCCCTGCCTCCTCAACCATAATTCAACTCCCAGATTTCTTCTGTAGGTAACTCAGGTCATTTTCTGTTTTATTTTGTTTTTCTTAATCATCAGTTGAATTTTCCTTTTTGTAGGACATATGTTTTTTAGATTTGAATACTCCCCAAAGTGTCTAGTCTGTTCTGATCATTTAAATAAACTATTGGGCTAGGCTGTCATTCGATGTGAGATACATGATTAAACAAATGAAATTCTGGTTAACAATAAGGAAGACTTAATTTTCTTGACAATATAAGCATTGAAAAAACTCTTTAAAAGAAACAATAGAGTTGTTTTCTCAGGAGTATTTCTAATGAGGATAGACTCTAGTGTGAAAAAATGGTTTCAGGAGAAAAAAATGTAATTAATGTTTTAAAGTATTTAGCTTAAGATTTTTATAATAAACAATATGACTTATATGTATATAAACTATCAAAATGTGTTTCATGGGCAATTTCCAAACCTTTCAGTTGACTCAAGTGACACCCCAATGAGTGATTATGGTGGAAGCTAATTCACAATAGTTCTACTCGCTATAAATTTGATAAGACACGTTTAAAATACAAGTGTTCAGTCCACCGCAATTGTAATTTTAAGAACAAACATGACCTTTGATGTTACCAAATAAGATATGAATTTATGTTCCATTTATTCCGTTTCATAAGCTGTTCTTCCAAGCATTTTCCATTATACTCTTTCTTTCCTGTGAAGTGGTTTGTGACCCACATGAAGTAATTATTATTGTGGCAAGCATCCATCTTGCTAGATATTAGAAGCTAAAATCTCATATATAAGAAAGGTCCCTGAACACCTTTATTATTCATGTTGAAATCAATGATATGCTATTTCGCTACTGTAGTTTGTAAAACTATCCGGTTTGTTCTGTTTTGAACAAATAAAGTATTTTTTTCCCTTCCTAGTTTCTCTCTTCTACAACAGAGTTTTTATAAAGACCATGTCACCATATCCTTCATTACACAACCAGAGAGAGCCCCACCTAATGATTTAGAGGAGGGGATGGTTTCAGATGAAGTGGGGTTTCAGCTGGCCTGGAGGTAAGAAGGCTGTAGGAGTGAGGGATCTGCAAAGATTGCTGATAAGCCCTTTTGCTATGAGAGAATGGAACCCACAGGGGTCTTTGCCCAAACATTCTGAGTAATATTTATAATGTGGGTGAGTTTTTTATGAAATTCAAAAGGTGAATTACAAAGAAAAGCAGTACAACCTAGCTTTGGTTGACATTTTTTTCTAGATTCATTATAACTAAGTTTATGGATCTATATACAATAACAAATTCTGAGTAATATGTAAGTAAGCCTAAGTCCATATAACATGCCATTGACCAAATATATATACTTCTAAAAAAACCATTTTGGCTTTTAGTAAAGATACAATAATAAAGATGGTCTTGACAACTCTGAGTTGCATGGCATCTAGCAATGTGGATATAGTTATAACCATATACATAAGATTGAACTTTATTGAAGTACATGATTGCCTTCTGCCATGCTTGGGGAAAACTATTATGAACTAATGTACAGACAATTGTCACATTTTCAAAAATCTTTACACATTTTTACTAGTATTTGAAAAAATGAAAAGACATTAGAAAAACCATTATCTATAATTTTACTGAAAAAAAACCCTCTCATTGCTATGAAACACCTATGTCACTAAGAATGTATTCTCATTAATAAATTTTTGTTTGTCCTTCAAATTTTTAACACATATATCTTTGGATTTATTTTTAATATCTTAGTCACTATATTTTCCATGGAGTCTTAGTTGTAAATAATTTGTCAGCTTATTTCAGCCTGCTTAAATAACATTTTTAAAATCCAACAGATATGAAAACGTTTTTAAGTTCCTAAAAATACCAAACCCGGAAGGTAGAATATGCTTTCTCAATAGCACACTTGTTATAGGTGTATACATATAAATTTTAATGAGTATTTTAAAAACCAACATATTTAAGACCTGAATGAAATACTTTGTGTCCCAAAATCACCACTAAAAATAGATATACGTTTCATTCACTTATTACATGTATTCTTCTACTCCATTATAGAATTGAATACATTTTTAATTTGCCACATTAAAAATGTTATGTAGTCATAAACATGGTGTGAAGTATCGCCAAATAATATGGCTTTGTTTTGAAGTTTTTTTATTCTGTAGATTAAACAAAAGATCATCAGTTGAGTTTGAATCAATTTGAGATATTATAAAAGCATAAAGTTTACCGTATCCTCCATTACTCATGCAGAATGCAGAATTATTATCATGCCAAAGTGTTGTGCGCTAGAAGAAAAGGTGACAAACTATCATTTATGCTACTGGTTTAGACTAAACCATCAGACTGTGGGATAATCTAAGGTAGCCCGTTTTTTCCCATACATTGGGCACAAATAAATCATTTCGCAACCCAGCAAATACTAAAGCCAACCCTGCATGTCATGTCACAAGCCAGACTAAATCTTATCTACCCACAGAACTGTTTCAGTCACACTGAAGTTCATTATAAATCTAGAGGAACAACTTACTCCCATGTAATAAATGTGAGCTGAAATTTTAATACAAACAAATTAAGGGAATTGTTGAAGTCTTGAGAATATGGTGTGGACAGCTTGGGTTCCACTTAGGTGGGAGAGAAAATAAAAATGTGGACTCCTTTTCTGTCGTTTCCAAGGTGATCATCTGACCATATTTTCTTAAGGTGCTGAATTTCCAGCTCTAAAGTCACTCAAAATAACTTCCTTCCTTCTCTTATTTAGTTTGAGAGTTTTTTTCCTAATACTCAAAAATTCCCTATGATTCACTTACTGAATAAAAACCCAGCAGAGTGCTTTGTCTCTTGGACCTCCCTTACAGTTACCCTTGAGAATATTAAAAGGAATTCCAATCCAAGGTCGAGTGTTAATCCATTTTTAGAGTTATTCTGGCAGGGTAGCTTTCAAAATAACATACAGGCTAATCAGCTCTTTTCAAACTATCCATACCAGATTCGATTAAATTAAGAATTAATGTACCAATTTTGTATTTAAATATCTTGTTTCTCAATGTTCTTCCTGTTTCTGTCAAACTCTTCCCAATTCCTGGAATAGACATTCTCTTCTCCAAACCTGTTATTTCTATCACCTAAAATTTTATCCAACCTTCCAAAATCTAGACATCCACGTTCATGAAGTATGGCCTTATTCTTAGACTTTATGCCAAACTTTCCTTATCTTTGATGAGTGACCGTTAGCTCTAAGCTACATTGGCTCCTCGCTTAGTTTCCCTTTTCTGAGTTAAAAGGCACATCTGCTCATGCCATTTCCCTGGAGAGACTTTACAGGTTTTATAGTAGCTTGTTCTTATCTGTGTTTGAAGCCTTTTCTTGTGTTTCTAATCTAATGTGTGACATGAGTAGACATAAATAAAACACAAGAAATATCAGATAGAAAATAAAATATGCAGAATTAATGTAGCATGATGTCGGCCGTGAACCAGGTCATAAATGAGCGTCCTGCAGAGAGTAGCCTCTAAGCTTTCTCTCATTCATCCCCAGTTCCAAATATTCACACCGTCATGGAATACCACTCCTTGAATGTGAGCTGGATGTATTGACTCACTTCTGCTGAACCAAATGCAGTGAAGTGATGGGGTATCAGTTCTAAGATTAGGTTATGAAAAGACTAGGGCTCTGCCTTGGGCTCCGTCTCTTGTTCTTTTCTCATACCCACTCTGAAGGTTGCCAGCTATGGAGACACACACGGCAAGGAACTAATGTCTCTGGCCAATGACAGGTGAGGATCTGACAACAGGACTGAGCTTATAAGAGGCTCTTTATAGTCAAGGACTGAGATGAGGTCAGCCCTGGCCCACGGCTCAGTTGCAGTCTTGTGATGCACTGACCCACAGGCACTTAGCTGTGCCTAGATTCCTGACCCACAGAAACTACATTGCTATAGTATCACAGAAACTACAGAACTATATTGTTTGTTTTAAACTTCTATGTTTTTAAGTGTTTGTTATGCAACAATAGACAATGAATTTACATTTGAGTATCTGGAATTGATACTTTTTGTTATTTACCATAACAAAAATTTAAAATGTGAGAGTAGCTTTGGATTGGGCAGTAGGCTTTGAAGAGAGTTTTAAAATTTAAGATGCCTTGACTTGACTATTCAAAAGATTTTAGAATGTGAGGATGTTATAGACAAGGACTCGCACGAAAGTGAAGAAAATCTTATTGAAAACTCAGAGGAGGAGGATGCTTGGTGGGTATTGGCAGAGCGTTAGGCAATATTGCTGTGGGAAGTTGCATGGAATGCAGAAAACCTGCCAAAAGAGTTGGGTGATACAGTGAAGGGGAATTTTAAAACAGAATTTGGAAGATGCCACCTGGTTTCTTCTTGCTACTTATAGTAAAATGCAGATGAAAGAGAGAGCGAGGCATAAAGGAGGACTAATAAACAAACAACAACAACAACAACAACAACAACAAAAGCCAGAACTGGATGGTTTTGAATATTCTCAGCCTTTCCATGTAACAAACAATGCTAAAAATAAAGAAACAGCTTCAGAGCAAACATCATATCCAGGGTATTGCCAGAAAATTGTGGTTGAAAGATGAAGCTAATGGTATGACTGTGAAAACTCATGTTACAACCTCAGAAAGCTCTAAGGTTTTGTCCCAGAACTTTGTTCCCTCACACAAAAGGCCCTTAGAGAGAAGAGGAGGTGCCTCACGGATTCTTTCAATTAAGCAATAGAGCCACTAGGATAATTAAGGGCATTGTGCCTCAGCCATCACGCAAGGAACCCAATGTAGAAATGGGATTATTTAAAAGAGTTCTCCAGGTGTGGCTTTTGTGTAAACCTCTTGAGATACATAAGTGTCTCATTAAGTTTTTCAGAGAATTACAGC
>CAUYRH010012712.1:0-10640 GCA_963574655.1 Perodicticus potto | reverse complement strand
ATCATTCATAGGAAAACAGTAATTAAGCAATGAATTAAATTAAATAACAAAGTTCAAACTATCATAAACTCACAGACCACAATGATTTTACAAAACAAGCAATTCCAGAAATCTTATAAACAATAAAAAAAGAAGAAATATTTCAGTATCATTCTACTTGATCTGAATACACCTGATATTGAAATTGGAGAAAATATATTGTTATAAAGGGAAATTACAAACATGTTTCACTTATAGATGAGGATGCAATGTCCTAAACAACATATTTACAATTTGAATTAAAAAATTAATATTTAATTAATGTAATTTGGTCAAAATTGAATACAATTTATATTAAAGTTAGTCAATATTTTCTTTTCTTTTTTTTTTTTTTTTTTTTTTTTGGTTTTCTCTCCCTCGCCCCCTCCCTCCTTCTCTGTCTGCTCTCTCCTTCCCCCATCCCCCACTGTGTCATTGATTGTCATTAATTGTCCTGAAATCAAAGTTGAATACATAGGATTCATGCTTTTCTATTCCTGTGATGTTTCACTAAGAATAATGTGTTCCACCTCCATCCAAGTTACTACAAACCCTGCAAAGTCTCCTTTATTTTTGATGGCTGAGTAATAGTCCATGGTATACATATACCATAGCTTACCAATACACTCCTGGGTTGAAGGACATTTAGGCTGTTTCCACATTTTAGCAATTGTAAATTGGGCAGTGATAAACAGCCTCGTACAAATGTCCTTATAATAAAAGTTTTTTTTTCTTCTGGAAAGATGCCCAGCAATGGGATTGCAGGATCAAACGGGAGGTCTAGGTTGCGTTCTTTGTGCTTTCTTCATGCTTCCTTCCAAAAAGGTTGTATTAGTTTGCAGTCCCACCAGCAGGGTAAAAGTGTTCCTTTCTCCCCACATCCGCTCCAGCATCTGCAGTCATGAGATTTTGTGATATAGGCCATTCTCACTGGAGTTAGATGGTATCTCAGGGTGGTTTTAATTTGCATTTCTCTAATAATTAAGGACAATGAGCATTTTTTTCAAGTGTTTACTAGCCATTTGTCTGTCATCTTTAGAGAAGATTCTATTCATTTCTCTTCCCCATTGATGTATGGGATTGTTGGTTTTTTTCTTGTAGATCAGTTGAAGTTCTGTATAGATCCTGTATATTAAATTTTTGTCTGATTCAAAATGTGCAAATATCCTTTCCCATTGGTAGGTTGTCCATTTGCTTTGGTTGTTGTCTCCTTGGCTGTACAGAAGCTATTCAGTTTAATTAAGTCCCATTTGTTTTATTGTTGCAGTTGTTGCTATTGCCATGGCAGTCTTCCTCATAAAGTCTTTCCCCAGGCCAATATCTTCCAGTGTTTTTCCAACTCTGTCTTTGAGGATTTTTATCATCTCATTCCGTAAATTTAAATCCTTTATCCATCTTGAATCAGTTTTTGTGAGGGGAGAAAGGTGCACATCCAGTTTCAGTCTTTTACATATGGATATCCAATTCTCCCAGCACCATTTATTGAATAGGGAGTCTTTTCCCCAGTGAACACTCTTGTTTGGTTTATCGAAGATTAGATAGCTGTAAGTTGTTGGTTTCATTTCCAGGTTTTCTATATGATTCCAAGTATCTATGTCTCTATTTTTGTGCCAGTACCATGCTGTCTTGACCTCTATGGCCTTGTAATACAGCCTAAAATCTGGAATGGTGATAGCCCCGGCTTTGTTTTTATTACTAAGAACTGCCTTAGCTATACTGAGTTTTTTCTGGTTGCATACAAAGGGCAGAATCATTTTTCCCAGGTCTTGAAAGTAGGATGTTGGTATTTTAATAGGGATGGCGTTGAATTGGTAAATTGCTCAGGGAAGCACAGACATTTTAACAATGTTGATTCTTCCCAGCCATGAGCATGGTATGTTCTTTCATTTATTAAAGTCCTCTACTATCTCCTTTCTTAAGGTTTCATAATTTTCTTTATAGAGGTCTTAGACCTCTTTTGTTAGGTATATTTCTAAGTATTTCATTTTCTTTGAGACTATGGTGAAGGGACTTGTGTCTGTGATTAACCTCTCATCTTGACTGTTGTTGGCATTTACAAAGTAAATGGACATTGATTTTATATCATGAGACATTACTGTATTTTTTGATGACTTCTAGGAGTCTAGTAGTTGAGTCTTTGGGGTTCTCTAAGTATAAAATCATATCATCAGCAGAATAGGAGAATTTGACCTCCTCTGCACCCATCTGGATGCCCTTTGTTTTCTTGTCTTGTCTAATTGTATTGGCTAGAACTTCCAGCACTATGTTGAATAACAATGGTGACAGAGGACAACCTTGTCTAGTTCCAGTTCTAAGAGGAAAAGCTTTTAGTTTTACTCCATTCAGTAAAATATTAGCTGTGGGTTTGTCCTAGATAGCCTCTATCAGTTTAAGGAATGTGCCACCTATACCTATGCTCCTCAGTGTTCTAATTAGAAAGGGATGCTGGATTTTATCAAATGCTTTTTCTGCGTCTGTGTAATGTTCAGGTACGTTACTGTCTAGTTAATCATACTGTTAATCATCACTCAAATTGAAGTTTTGAATCTGAAAAAGAAAATAGAATTGACCAATGTTTTTAAAATTTTGTACACAATGGCCATCGGGAGCACAGAAGAGAATATATGATTCCTCTGTCTCAACCACTTATGTTTTGATTAAAGCAAATATTAATCTACCAAAATCATTCTGTAAAATTCCTCCTACCTTGAGTCACATAAGCACTTGTTGTTAATTTGAGGCTTTCTAAATTTAAAGTCGTAAGGTAAGTTGAATAATTAATAACCTTGAAATCTGATTAGGAAAACGAGAGTAACTGGACAGAAATCTGTTTGCACTAATTTGATTTATATAACCCTGTCCTACACTCTTTCAAAAAATCAGCCAGACAATAGAAAGTTTCTACTTTTAAATATTAGTAAATCTCCTGAAGTTTTCCATATGAATCCAAATTAAGTGAAAATGTGATGAAAGAGTGAAGGTTGTCTTCATTCCTTAACCAACAGAAATAGTAAGATGCTTGTTCTAATTTACTTAATTTCAGATTTTTAACATGCACAGTTTTATCCAGCAGAAGTACCTTTATTAAGTCCATTTTTTTCTAATGTTCTAAGACTAAATTAAATGCTAATAAAATGTCTTCTTAATTATCTCATTAGGATATTGAGCTAAATAGTATGAAATAACTGATCTTTCTTAAAATATTTTAGTGAAAGTATTATTAATATTTCTAAAAATACATCTCAAGAGGGATTAAGGTATACATATATAACATGCAAGCATTTTCTCGAAAAGTAGGAACTTAATTCCAGAAATATGTAGTATATTAATAACTTCCTTATTAAGTTGAGATTATCTCTTTACAGAAAACTAACAGGCAATGAGTGCTACACACACACACACACACACACACACACACACACACACACACACAGCCTATGTTCCTATTGCATTTCCTATCATGTTTTCACATTGTAATTTCAACCAAAGTGTGTTTTTAACCATTTGTCAATTAAAGAAACTCAACTTAAAGACTTAATCTGAGCTTGCTGCATGTTACGAAGTTAATAAAAACTGTAACTCATTAGAATCCAGCGTATTACAGAATTTTTGCTTACCTGGCTCTTAGACTGATTTGTTTTGGATTCTGGGCCACCTACTTAAGTACTTTGGTTAAGTGAGCCTGTGAAGAAATTTTGATATATACATCCACTTCATATGTTCTTAATAGCTATGTATTTGACAGATATTTTGTGGGAACAAAGAATTAAAGAGCAAAGAATGTTTCATATCCTTAAGAGCATTGAATTGTAATGTGTATGTAGAGATTGGATAATGAGCAGAGAGAAATAGGCCTGTCAATAGAAGTCAAACTCCCTTCTGCTGAAAATGTATCTCATTCTTTTCATATTGTATTGTATAAGAATGCAATATGAAAGTGGATAATATTGTAAAAGAATATTACTTTCCAGTTACAATATTAACATCACGCAGGGGATAAAGCTTCTGACCAAAGATTTTGCGTCCGCGGTAGCTGATAAAAGCAAAGTTATACTTTTAAAATACCTTAACTAATAGTGAAGTATATTCTAAGCCTTATTTAATGGGACGTTCACGAAAATAATGTTATGGTTGGGGGTCACCACAACATGAGGAACTGTATTAAAGGGTTGTGGTATTAGGAAGGTTGAGAACCACTGTTATAAGGGAATGTGATTAGAGTCTATGCATTCCTGGAGGTACAAATTTTTCCAACAAAGCCTAGAAGGCTTCCAGTGAAGCTGGGAAAAGGGGCTTATGTTTAATGCATGCCATGTGGTACAAACCCTGTTAGCATAGCTGATTTAATCCTTGATTTGGGAGGAAAGCATACTTTATAAGTTAAGAAACCTACAGAGTGGCCTTGCAGCTACACTCACTCTCACCTTTATGGCCCCAAGTCATAAAACCATTAAAATTAGCTGCCTTAAATTGTAACATTTTAAATTTTAGGAGGGTGGAAAAGATAATCAGAACTTTAACTTTACATCTCAATATTGTATGATACCCCTAAGAAAGGATCATCCCCCAAATATAAAGAGAAACTATATAGTATTAAATACATCCATAAATGCTAGAAACAAGGATAACTTTAAAGAAAACAGGTAATATTTTGAAGTAACTCCTAAAACTTTTGAAGGAGGCAGTTGACATACAGAGAGAATTTGTTTTTCAGCAGAGCCATTAGTAATGCAATTCTGGGTTGGATGGGCATTGGAGATGGAAATGAGTGGAGCTTTTCTCTTGTACTTAGAACATGCTCTGTGATTCTTTAGAAATTTGAAATTCCTCTTTCTTCTTTGATTCTATTATCACTGAATATATTGCTTAAGGGAACAGTCTTTTTGTGTTTTCAGATGTGCATTAAGAACATTACTTTTTTAACTTCTATTATGTGCTAGAGAGGTGTTAGTAGTTCCTGTATACAAACCTGTATATCAAGATAAGAAAAATTAAGGCTTCTGGTGTACTCTGGTTAAACAAATGTTTTAAAGGGAGGATATTGCTAACCGTGTAGAGATATCTGAGACAGGGGAATACAGGGTAGACAGAATTGAATTAACAATTTAATTTGATTGAAAGCCCCATTAAATTCAGTTTCCCAAGTTAGCTGATATGGAACTTTGTTTTCAAAATAGTATAACTTAACTTTTTTTTCTCAAGAATTTGGAGCGAGAAGAGGCAATAGCAAATTCTGACAAGGATGTGGAGAAAAAGGAACCCTGGTACATTGTTGGTGGGAATGTACATTAGTACAGGCACTATGGCGAATACTATGAAGGTACCTCAGAAAATTAGCAATAGAACTACTGTATGATACATTCTTTCTGCTACTGGTGATGTATTCAAAAGAAAAAATTTGATCTATCAATTGTGCTCCCATTTACAGCACTGTTTACGGTAGCCAGAATATAGAATCAACTCAAGCGCCCATCAATAAATGAATGGATAAAGATGTCACATATACAATGGAATATTATTTAGCCAAAAAATAACAAAAGTCTCGTCATTTTCAGGAACATGTATGGAACTAGAGGCAATTAAGTTAAATAAGCCAAGCACAAAAAGGCAAACACCACACATTCTCACTCATATGTGGGAGCTAAAAAAGTTGGTCTTCTAAAGATGGAGAGTAGAATGGTAGTTACCAGAGCCCGGGAAGGATAAACAGGGAAGATGAAGGAGGTGGAGAAAAGAATATAAATATATTTATCACCATTGAACTGTACACTTAAAAATGGAAAAGGTGGTAAATTATATATTTTACCCCAGTTAAAGAAAACTAATATGGGGTGAGGAAAAATAATGTAATCTACCCAATAAAAGAAATGTCTTCCTCACAATTCTTTGAAATCCTTAACTTGTCATTTGACTGATTTTTATCCTTTCCCTAAAACATAAACAAAAAAGCATAGTTGGAGGAAGTAAGACTTAGTGCTTTTTCCAGTTCATTGTTGCCATTTTTCCAGAAACCAGTCAATCCTTTGTATTCCCACAGGACTAGTAGTTGAAATGAGCAACCCTGTAGAGCCTCTTAGACAGAATTATCAGGATGCTCTTAAAGGGGCCATATCTGAACAGGCGTATTTAAAATAATTATTAGTTCACCACCGTGCCCTGGCAAGACTGCAAGGTTGCTTAGCAACAGAATCAGGCACCCTTAACAGGAACACGCATGGGAACAATGGTGAAAAATAATTGAAACCTTTAAAAGGCAAGTCCTTTAAACGAAATCTTTGTGAAGAGACAGTGTAGCATGTGGAGAATGAGTTTTTTAACCTAAGAATTGTTCTCTAAGCTTTAGTTCATAGCTAAACATAAACAGCTTTCTATAGAATCAACAGAACAGTGGTACTTTTTGTCTTTACATAATTATGACACTTAAAAGATTATCAAAGGTAGCTCAACAATGCATAACATCTCTGTTCTTTCCCATTATCTTTAAAACTGTAGAAATACATGAAGAAAGGAGGATTTTTACAAAAATAAATACTAAATATTTGATTAACTACAAGGGTTCTATTTTAATGTCATCACATATAATTAGACTATCAAAAACTCAAAAATTGTAGTCTCTTTAGTTTGAATAACATATAATTTCATAGGCAAACACACACTAATTCCCATTAGCAGTTAGATAACCAAAAAAAGAGCAGTACAAAGCACTGTCTCTTCAGGAGCTGAAGTTTACCAAATTGACAGTTTTTTACTGGTTTGATGGAATGCGCTGACTTCCTACTGAGACACCCATGCAAACTCTGTCTTGTTCCTTTTAATAATAATGGAGCATGTAACCATTCCTATTAACCCCATAAACATCCAAAAAGTTCAAAAGATAAGCTCAGCATCTTGGATGAGGAAGCAGGGGACTCCAGCTCTGATCCTTGTCTCTGGCTTCGATCCATCACTTAACCGCTCGAGGCCTCATATTCCACATCTACAAAGTGAGATTACTAAAATATTTTCCATATCTAATACTTCTGAATCAATATCCATTAACTCTTAAGTACAGTCATCATTTTTTTCTCCTCACGGAAAAGCTGGTTGTTTTATTGGTTGTTTGTCCACTGTCTCTTTGTAAATATTAGAAATAGCAAGCCTATTCACCAGCACTGTTCGAGTGTCAGGAATAAAGATTTCATTACTGCCTTCTTTTTGGCTTTTCCTTGTCTCTGATTATGTATTGCAGCACTTACTTCTAGCCTCTGAAAGCTGAATACATACAGGTGCACATGAAATTTGCTGCAGCCCTTTGTGTCAAGCCACTCTGTTTTAGGACAACTGGATTTTTAAAAAGTCTTTAGAAGAGGATCAGATAAGCACATCTGTTTTTCTTTTCTTGAGAAGTTTTATAACATTACCAAAAGGTCATCCTTAAACTGTCATACAAAATCAACAACAAAAATTTGGAAAGCAACCAGTAGAGGGGAAAAAAAGCTCAGTGGGCTATTTACAAATGTTAAGTTTAAATTAGCAGCAGTACACAAGCATGGGGGGAAGAGAAAGAAATACTTTATAGACATAGCAAAGAAATTGTTTGAAGAGATGCCCTGTAGCCCTGGACTATTGGGAACCAACCTCAGCAATCAAAACTGGTGCCCAGCCATTGATAAAGAGCACATTCATAAAGATGTGGAAACCACAAGTCTGAGATTGAGTCAGAAAAGCAGAACCATGGCCATATCCATACTGGTTTCTTCATGCTGCTTTTAATACAAAGAGAAATTGGTGGACATATTTAATGACAGAGAAGTGGAAAAGTATTTTTTAACCCCACTAGATCCTGCCAGGCCAGGTCTTTGACTGTGCAACTCGGGTTGTAACCTCTAAGACCGGACAACTAAATATGGAGAAAATAACTCTTCTCTTCCACCCAAATACCACTTCCTCTGCAAAAGATTCTAAAAAAAGAGAAAAGTTCTAGCGGAGAACATGTTAGAGGAAAACCACAGATATTTAAATCTAGAAATGTATTATTTACCTCAGAAGCAAATTGGCTTAGGAAAAGAGCAAGCTATAGAAATCACTGATGAAGCCTTTGCACTTTTGGTTGAAGTTTTAAAAATTGTGAATAGAAATAGAGAATTCTCTATAATTTGTATTTTATCCTTGATTCAAGGAAGCAGTTTGCTGCTGGGAAATGTAGAAGCTACTAACACAGAAACAATAGTATAATGCAGAGATTTTGTTTTTGTGGCAAAGGACTTCACCACCTTTCTAAGAGCAGCTTTTATGGTTGAAACCAGAATCAGATTATCATTATATCTAACATAGATTTTAGATTATGGACTACATAAAGGCATACTTAGGAAAAAGTAAAATGCACATAATATATTGCAGTTGTAAATATTATGTTCTTTTCAATTGATAATTTCATAGTTTTTTTTTCCTGGTGTTTGAATTTTGGGGTTTTTTTTTTGTGTTTTTTCTTTTTGCTATTTTTATGTTTTGTTGAATTTGTTTTGTTTGTTTTATTTCTACTGTGATGTTTTTAAAGAGCCTAGTTAAAACTTTTTCTTTCAAATTTGAGATATGAGAGATTTAGAATAAGAAGAACCAGATTTTTACAATCCAGTTTCTGATGCTCCAAGTGGGCAGGGCTATAGAATGATTCATGACTGAGGCCAGTAGAAACCTGTGTTGCTTGCACCATTCGAATCATATTATACATTCTGTGATACACATGGCTACAAAACTTATATGTTACGCTTTTCAGGCAAACTTTTACAAAGAAATAGCAGTTACTCTCAAAACCTTCCAACTAATTAGCAGACTGTGATGTTTGCTAAAGTTTCATCAAGCTCTACTTTCTGAGTTTCTTTTTTCTTTTGAGTCTATTTAACGCGCGATGATTTCTGTTACCTAATACCCTCTGCAGAAACCCTATGTCCTCAAGTTCTCTTCCCTCCTCCACATCATCAAAACTTGCTTTTGGATCATTCAGGCTGAGGTAAAAATGACTAAGATTTTAAGGTACAGATATTTGAATTTCAATGGGAAAGAAATATTTAGGCTAAAGGGATGAGGTTCTCAGACAAAGGGATGAGAGTCTGCCAAGCATCAGTTAGTAGGTGGGAAGACATTTTTAGGCAGTAGAACTTTTCTCCTTCTCCCAATTGTAAGACTAGTCTTGCAAGGTATGTGGTTAAAGAAAAATGGGGGTACAAAAAGCTCAAGATAGCAGAAAACAAAAACGAAAATCATGTCTTTTTAGTTCATAAATAAAATGTAGGTCTGCTGAAGAGAACATTAAATTTTCTCCCTATTTTCTGCACCCAAACCAGACTACAACAGAAATGGCAAGGAAAAGTCAATGTAGAATTATGAAAGGACAGGGAATGTTAAGATGTGTGTGTGTGTGTGTGTCACCTGTACTTGTACATAAACGACTTCTGTCATCAGAAAAGACAGTTAAACCTGCTGAAGTTATAAATGGACTGAGAAAAAACCGTCACTTAAATATCATTTTATTGTTATATTGGGTCATCTACAAGGGATGAACCAATAGCAATTACTTCCTTGAAAGTTCACCCAGAGCTAATTTTTTTTATGACACTGGTATGGAAAGGAATTTTTTCTAAAAGGTTGCAAACAGGTAATATTATCTATTAAGAATTTTGACAGTAGTTGAGGAAAAAAAATGTGATAGAAAGTTCAGTTTGTTTTCTTTTATACTATGTGTATAATCTTTAAAAAGTCATGAAACTTTGAATTTTTTACTTTTATGTTTAGTAGTTATGTAAATTAAAGCAAACTGATCTTACTACCCATTATCTTCATTCATTTACCAAAAGAACATTTGCTTTGAAAATGACTTCTGAGTATGGATATATTTTTCTTTGGACAGAATCAGACAGCAAAAGAAATCCCTCTATTTACATGGGCTGTTTTTTATTTAGTGGTTATAGTTTGTTTTATATGGAAAGTATGAAATTAATGTCCTGACATTCCATTGTTTACTATTATTTTTATTTTTTACTTTGTTTTTTATTGTTCAATCATAGCTGAGTACATTAGTGCAATCAAGGGGTACAATGTGCTGGTTTCACATACAATCTGAAATATTTTCATCAAACTGTTTGACATAGCCTTCATGGCATTTTCCTTGTTATTGTATAAAGGCATTTATACTCTGCATTTAGTAAGTTTTGCCTGTACCCTTCTAACATGCACTGTAGGTGTGGCCATGCCAATTACCCTCCCTCCACTTCAACCTCCCCTTTTCCCCCTCCCTTGCCCCTTTCCCCATATTCTTGTGCTATAATTGAGTTATAGCCCTCATATGAAAGCTATAAATTAGCTTCATAGTAGGGCTGAATATATTGGATACTTTTTCTTCCATTCTTGAAATACTTTGCTAAGAAGAATGTGTTCCAGCTCCATCCATGTAAACATGAAAGAGGTAAAGTCTCCATCTTTCTTTAAGGCTGCATAACACATGCTATACATGTACCACAGTTTATTAATCCATTCGTGGATTGATGGGCACTTGGGCTTCTTCCATGACTTAGCAATTGTGAATTGGGCTGCGATAAAAATTCTGGTACAGATATCTTTGTTATAATGTGGTTTTTGGTCTTCTG
>CAUYRH010012711.1:0-16534 GCA_963574655.1 Perodicticus potto | reverse complement strand
GCAAGGCCTTTCCAGCCTGCAGTCCCACTGTTGCACCACCCACAGCCACCGACAGGATCAGACCGAACGAACAGACGCAACCACTTGCCCAGTCTCTTCCACTTTTGCCTTCCTCAGGGTGTCCAGAAGCCTCATGCTGTCTCCCTGTGTCCCCAAGGGGAAGTTCCTGTGTAGATCCCGCCTGCCAGAGATGCCTGAAGTCCTCTCTCCCCAGTCTCACCGTGCCCAGCCGCAAGGAAGCTGTTACTTGGCTGCCATCTTGCTCCCTGGAACCTGTTTGCTAGTATCTTACTGAATATTTTTGCATCTATGTTCATTAAAGATATTGGTCTATAATTTTCTTTTCTTGTTGGGTCTTTTCCTGGTTTGGGGATCAGGGTGATATTTGTTTTATAGAATGTGTTGGGAAGTATTCTTTCTTTTTTGATGTTTTGGAAAACGTTAAGTAATATAGGTACTAGATCCTCTTTAAAGGTTTGGTAAAATTCTGATGTGAAGCCATCAGGTCCTGGACTCTTTTTGGGGGGAGATTTTGTATAGTTGATTCTATTTTAGTACTTGATATAGGTCTGTTCAGCATTTCCAATTATTTCTGATTAAGTATAGGAAGGTGGCATGTTTCCAAGTATTGGTCATTTTCTTTCAGATTTTCATATTTCTAAGAATAAAGTTTTCTTGTACTATTCTTTAAGGATTATTTGAATTTCTGTTGTGTCTGTTGTTATTTCACCCTTGTCATTTCTGATTAATGATATTTGGGACATTAATTTTCTATTTTTGTTTAGGTCGGCGAAAGGTTTATCAATTTCATTGAATTTTTCAAAAAACCAGCTTTTTGATTCATTGATCATTTGAATAATTCTTGTTTTTTATTTCATTTAATTCTGCTCTAATTTTAGTTATTTCTTTTCTTCTTCAGTGTTTTGGTTTGGAATGTTTTTCCTTTTCTAGTTGCTTAAGATGTTCCATTAAATTATTGACTTCCTATCTTTCCACTCTCTTGTGGAAGGCTTACAACCGTATAAATTTCCCTCTTAAAACTTCCTTTGCAGGATCCCAGAGGTTCTGATAATTCATATCTTCATTATTGTTTTGTTCCAAAAATTTGTCAATTTCCTTCTTAATTTCATCCATAACTCAGTTATCATTCAGCATAAGGTTATTTACCTTCCGTGCCTTTGTATGAGTATGCAGATACCTGTTATTGGTGAATTCAACTTTTATTGTGTGATGGTCTAAAAAAATACAAGGAATAACTTCTATACTTTTAAATTTTCTGTGATTAGACTTGTGATCTAAGATGTGATCAATTGATGTTCCATGAGCTGATGAGAAGAATGTGTATTCAGTTTTGTTAGAAAGAAATGTTCTGTAGATGTCTGTTAAATTCAATTGTTATATGGTGAAGTTTAAGTCCAAAATTTCTTAGCCTAGTTTCTTATTGGAGGATCAATCCAACACTATCAAAGGGGTGTTAAAATCTCCACCTATTATGGTGCTGGAAGATATTAAATAGTTCATGTCTGTTAGGGTCTCCCTTATATATTGAAGAGCTTTCTGGTTGGGCACATAAATGTTATTAATTGACATCTCATCATGTTGAGTGTTTCCCTTAACAAATATGAAGTGACCATACTTGTCTTTCCTTACTATTGTTGGTTTAAATCCTAATGTATCTGCAAATAAAATTGCCACCCCTACTTTTTTCTGTTTTTCATTTTCTGGATTACAGATGTCCATCCCTTCACCCTGAGTCTATCTTTCTTCTTTAGTGTATGATGAGATTCTTGTATGCAGAAGATATCTGGCCTGAGTTTTTGTATCCAGTCAAGCTAATCTGTGTCTCTTAAAAGGACAATTTAAGCCATTCCCAGTAATTGAGAGTGTTGATAAGCCTGATAATATTTTGGGTATCAAGTTTTTCAAAAGTCCAGTGGACATTTTGAATCTTTTCACTACTGCAGAAATTGGGTTTTCGTCAAGAATTTCAGAATGAGTTTACTTTGGTGGTAGAGCATTGTGTTGGTCATTATGGAGGATGGGTCTGAAAATATCCTGAAGAGCTGGTTTTGTTATGCCAAATTTCTTCAAAGTGTGTATGTCATTAAAGTACACAACTTCTCTGTCATAAATGAAGCTCAATTTAGCTGGATTCAGGAACCTGGGCTGAAAGTTGTTTTGTTTTAGTTGATCGAAGGTTGATGACCATCCTCTTCTGGCTTGAAAAGTTTCAGCACAGAGATCTGTAGTCGTTCTAATATTCTTCCCCTTGTAGGTTATGATTTTCTTACATCTGTCTGCTTGCAGGATTTTCTCCTTTATATTAACTTTGGTGAAGTTAATTACAATGTGTCTAGAAAATGCTTTCTTTGGGTTGTGTCATGCTGGGGTTCTGAAACTGTCTACTATCTGAATTTCAGTATCTCTTACCATGCTTTGGAAGCTCTCCTCAATTATTTCTTGGAGTATAGTATCTGTGCCTTTCCAACCATCTTCTTCTCCTTTGGGGATTCCTATAAGGTGAATGTTTGCTCTTTTGGAGTGTCCCCACAGTTCTCTCAGGGAATGATCCATTTTTGCCCTCCACTTCTCTTCCTCTTTGAGCATTTGGGAGTGTTCAAAGCTTGGTCTTTAATGTCAGAGATCCTTTCTTCTGCCTGCTCCATTCTGCTACTGAGGGATGCTACTGTATTTCTCAGACCTTTGAGGGCTGAAAATTCTTGTCTCAATGTGTCAAAATCTTTGGTCATTTTGTCTTTTAATTCATTGAATTCTTGAGACATCTTTTGGATTACTGCTTGAAATTCTAATTCCATCTTTCCTCCATTCTGTTGATCTTATTTGCTATCCAGATTCTGAATTCGATTTCTGACATCTCAGCCATTTGTTTATGTATTGGATCTTGTGCTGTGTCTGCCTTATCGTTCCTTAGGGGAGTTGATCTACTCTAAGTATTCACATTGCCAGAGTTTTTCCATTGATTCTGCCTCATGATTGTTTTTCACCATTGCCTCTGGCTGTCCTCAGTGTTGGGGAGGTGTCTTTCCAAGATTAAACCCCAGTGGCATCACTCTATTGCTGCTGGATATTTGTAGGGAGTGACCCTGTGTAGTTCCTCCGGAACTGCCCAGCCAGGGAGTTCTGGCTGTGGGAGCAGCTCTGGAGCATGGCACACATGGATCCAGTAGCAGAGTGGGGGAAGATGCACACAGTTCTGGGAGTGCCTGGTGCTCAGTGACTTTGGCAAAGAGAGTATGCCATTCCAGCAGTCTCTGTCTGGGAGGAGGGCTCCACCCAGAGGCAGGGAGCGCCAGAGAGAGGGTGTGGTTCGGTTGGCTTCTGGAGTCACTGGCCAGATAAGCAGGATCTCTCTGAGTTAGTAGTTACCACTTCCCAGAGCATTCTCCCTTGGGGTGAGACAAGAGGTCCACAGTTCACTACTCATCTGTAGAAAGTCTGCAGGAACAAACTAAGAGAAAAAAAGAAAGGAAAGAGAAAAACAAAAAGGAAACTACAGTGTTCTTGGGGGAGGGGAAAGACACTTTTCCTTTCAGATGAATTTTGAACCTGAAGCTTGCTTTTTAGGAGTCGCAGCTTGCCTCAGCAGAGGTGACTTGCAGTTATCATTTCTCTCTTGGTTGGGCTCCCAGTCTTCAGCTTAACTGGGAATTTTCTAGACGTTATCCTTCCTTTTTGGACAGTAGCCTATTTTGGAAGCTTCTTCCAGTTGGCCATCTTGCCCCTCCCCTTCTGAATTCATTGAATTCTCAAGGTAACTTTTGAATTGCTTCTTGAATTTCTAATTCCATCTTTACCTCCATTCTGTTAATCTTATTTGCAACCCAAATTCTGAATTTGATTTCTGACATCTCAGCTATTTTTTTTATGAATGAGATCTTCTGATGTGTCTCCTTTGTCATTATTTAGGGGAGTTGGTCTATTCTGAATATTCATGTTGCCAGAGTTTTTCTGCTGATTCCACCCCATGATTATTTTTCACCATTTGGCTAGAGATCCTGGTAAGGTGAAATTGAATTGAGAGCTCCTGGGTTGTAATTAACTAGCCATTTACCAAATAACTGGGACTGGTGATTGTAGCTTTTACCCTACAGCTTTACAAAGGTCCCATTCAGTACTACAGCCTCAAACTCTGGGGACTTGCTTGGTGTGGTGGCACTAGATGGCTCTGATTTGTATTCAGCTAGTTTCTGTCCATTCCTAGTATATCAGTGGCTTTGGGCTGAAATCTCAGCTGTGGAGCTATATAAGCAACTAATACACCCTGCCCCCACCCCCACAAGTGACAACTGGAAGAGAAGAATCCCACACTTCCCCAACAAAACAACCAGGGTATAGCCTTGGTGGGTCTCTAGGTGATCGGCCGAGATCAAGAGTTTGAACCAATTGTCCTGATTAACACAAATACCAATCAGGTGAGAGAGTTTAAAACATCTTCAGCATCTAGGCAGTGGGGGTCCACTGGAAGCTCAACTGTAACTCACTCCAGTCCTCTGTGGAGTCAGAAAGGCCTGGCCAGCAAAATAGTCCTGGGGCACTGGTGCCTTCTTCCCCATCTTGCACTTCTGTCATACCCAGGCACTGGTAACCCCACAGGACTGTGGCCCAGTTCCCTCCAATGAGCAGATGCACCAGGGATTTGGGCCTGCCAGAGTCAGAGGGAAGTCAATACCTTATTGGCCAAGCAACCACACTCTGCCACCAGCCAGCTGAAATTTGTTTCCTTGGAGTTGCAGCTTGCCTCAGCAGAGAAGACGTAGTGCAATTATCAATCTTTTCTCTCAGCTTGGCTCTCACCCTTCGGCTTTGTTGGGTTCTTTCTGGACGTTATCTCTCCCTCTGGATGAGAGCTTCTGTTGAAAGCTGGCTTCAGTTGGCTATCATACCCCACTCCCCTTTGCTCTTGTTGCATGTAAAAATTGGAGTTAGGGAAAATAGCCAACCTGAGGTTTTAGCAGAACACAAGGCACATTGAAACAAAAAGAACAAACAAACAAAACACAATCAGACACATAACCATACAAACAGACACACAAACAAACTATCAAAAACAAAAACAAACACACACACAAAACTCCAATAGTCTGATGTAAGCACTCTCAGCAACCATAAGAGGAAGGGGAGGGCTCGGGGCCCATAGCCCAGCAGCCAGGGCACCGGCCACATTCACCAGAGCTGGTGGGCTCAAATATGGCCCAGGGCTCACCAAACAGCAATGACAACCACAACGCAGCCGGGTACTGTGGTGGGAACCTGCAGCCCCAGCCACCTGGTAGGCTGAGGCAAGGGAACCTCTCAGCCCAAGAAAGTTAGAGTTTGCTGTGAGCTGCGACACCACAGCATTTCACCGAGGGCAACATAGTGAGACTATTGTTCCAGGAGAGCTGAGCTAAATGTCCTTCCCATTGGCCATCATGCTCCACCTCTAAATTTCCATTTTTATGGGCTGGGCAAGGATCAAGACTATTCTCCAGTAAGGAACATGTCTTTGAATAAAGTTAGCATACTTTTTGGTTTGCCCCAGATATTTATGGCTTATACCTGTTTTTCTCAGTGTCACTATTAATAGCACTCTCTTTCACTCTCAAAGATTTCCTTGTTTAAACAAAAAATAATGTGATAAAACTACCTACAAAGCAACCTCCTGTTAAATAAAGATGGACCACAACCAACCATCTAATGGTTTCCACACACAGAATTTATGAGCCATGAGACTCTGAGGATGAACAGTTGACCAAATGACCTCAACTGAGGCATAAAATGCAAAGAACCTCATAATGTCCAGCCTTCAGATTCTAAGAATCCCAGCAGCAAAAATTCTAATTTAGTAAGCATCCCAGGCTCTATTTTTAGATAAACACCTATAGTGAAATATATCTGGTATCAATATGCCTGAACATACCCATCTTCCATTTCCTTCCTTCCCTTCAGCCTCCAGTAGCCTCACCATGCATGTGGATTTTGTGTTCTTATTTGTTCCCCACTTCATTCTTCTCTCAGCCCCACAAGCATGGGTCTAGCTGGTTCTGTCTGCTTCTGCCTGTGGTTAATCAGTCTTCCTGGAAACTTTGGTCAAATAAGAGTGGCCCTTCTCTCATCTCCTAAACAACATCTCTTCCCTCCCTTGTATAGAAGGGATACCAGCTAGGACTGTGTTGGTTGATGAGTAATTAGAGCCTGGTTCTTGGCTTCATTCACTTCAGTGCCCCCAATCATGCTAAAAATGTTTTCCTAAACATATGCTACTCTCCCTAAGTACTCTAACTCACCAGTGTCACCTTTACTCAGTCCCATTTTGAAGTACTTAGTCTGTTTATAACAGTGGTCATCAAATTGTTATTTATTCTCTAAAATAAGGAACAAAATGTCTCTTTATAAGCATAGCTCATTTTATTGTACCTCACTTTACTGAACTTTGCAGATATTTCATTTTTCACAGATTGAAGGTTTGTGACAACCCTGAGTCAGGCAAGTCTATCAGCATCATTTTCCCAACCATATGTCTCCACTTTGTTAGCATTTTTTAGCAGTAAAGTACTTCTTAATTAACTTAAGCCCATTTTTAAAATATTATGCTATTGCACATATAATAGATTACAGTATACAATAAACATAACTTCTATATGCACTAAAAATGGAAAAACTCATATGACTTGCTTAATTACAATATTTACTTCATTAAAGTGGTCTGTAACTGTACATACATTATCTCCAAAGTACACCTGTATCTTCTCAAGCATTTTTAGGTTGATATGAAAATTTTTATTATATTTGCACATAGTTGCTTTAACTACCCAGTGGAATTTAAGTGCTTAATGTTTGGACACATGAGATTGTGAATTTAAGAATACATAAATATGTTCATTATTAGTCAGATATTTTGTATTAGTACCTTTTGTTTTATAACTAAAAATTTTCATCAAAGAGCTTTGACAATGTAATGTATTTATATGTTTGAAACTATTTAATAATCATCCTATCATAAATGTTTGCAACAATATGTATATGGATTTAAATTTGATCTTTATAAATGCTTAACCTTTTCCCTAATACTATTATAGAGAAAATACAATACTAAAATCACTTCTTAATTTATGGAAGCTTTATTTTCTCATTGAAAATCTAATAATTTTGACTTCAATATTTCCTATACTGGTTTTGTCAGATAAGTTAAAATTAATTCCAAAAATATGTAAATTTAGCAAATGCATGTGCTTGTTGCTAGTAAAGTTGTCATCACTTTTAGGAACTTTCTGCTTACAGAGCAAGGAAATAAATGTCTAAACACTAAATTAAAAATATCCCACTACCTATAAATATTTTGTATTTATCTGTGTCTATTTTGGTCTTAAATGACTATATACTGACACTGTGAAAACTCTGTGTGAAAAGACACACAAGACTTCTCCCTTTGTGTGTCTGTAACCTCCTACTCTAACAGTGAGAATCTTGGCTTCTACAACCTGCTATTCATTTACTTAACTGTTCAATATCAGCACACATGGAAAGGGGTGGAGGAAAAGTTTAACTTCCATCCTTTCTGAAGTTCTGCTGAAATGAGTGACAGTAGATTAATGGAAAAATCACTTAAATTTATCAACATTCATAAACACAGAAGCTACTTAAAATATGAAGTTTGAAGAATAGTTAGAAGTTGTAACTGTTATACCTTCTGCTATGCATTAACATTTTTCTTTGTGCTTCCTGTTAATCTCTTGTAATACACATCCCTCTGGGTCATCTATATGTGTATATGCATATATGTACTTACACATACGCATTTACTACCTGAAATTGCTCTCATTAATATTTCAAATAACTTTCTTATAAATTAACCCAAAGACCTATCTTAGTCCATATGCTATTTGACATCATGAAACAGTAAGATTCAGCTGACTACTTTTTTCTCTTTAGTTGAATGGAAATGGTTTCAGAAGGGGGAGATGCCATAATGATGCATAGGTTTCTTGCTTGAGCAACTGTGTGGAATTAGTGACAATCACTTTATATGGAGGAGATCTCAGGATTGGTTTTCACATGTTACATTTAACTTGCATAGAATACATCCAAGAGAAAGGAAAGTTGCTCATAAGGCCCACCAGGACAGGAGTTATGGGAATCAATGGAATATTGATAGTAGCCAAGAACCTAGGAACTGATGTGATAATAGGCAAGAAATTAGGTTGAGAATAGAAGGAAATCCAAGATGGATACACAAGAAAGTTGAAATTTAGCAGTTGGTTAAGTATAAAAGAAAAAGTGAAATACTGCTCAGAGAGGGGGAAGAAAACAGGGAAAACCAGAATCAGGTCAGAGATTAAAGGGAGCAATTAAGAGGAATTGTCATTGTGGTTTAGTGGCCCAGGTGTTCAGAAAAATGAGTATAAAAAATATCTATTTAATTTGGAAACAAGAATTTCACTGGTAGCCTTTAGGAAGGATATTTCAATAGAGTGATAGGAAGAGAAGCCAAATTAAAATGGTCTAAAGGATGAATTATTAGGAAGAATCAGTTTGTGTAAAGGGGGGATATACTGCCCCCATAGAGAGTGAATGCAGACTTTTATTCTTTAAACAAATGAATAAAAATGATGACTGAAATGAATGGTTACTAATTTTTTGACTGATCTGAGAATGAAAATTGTTTATGTGCTTGTCAGGAAATACATAGCACTTAATGGATTCCTTGAATTGGTGCGATTTAACAATGTTCACCCTAGAGTGACCTAAAAAAAGTCATTCAACTCAAGAATTTAGGAAAGAAATGCAAAATAAAATTTAGAGGAAATAGAGAAAATAATGCAAATAAACTGATTTTTTTAAGTGTAAAAATAAAGAGAAGAATTAAATACATTCAAAAATTGTTTTTGAAAGAGTCAATGTAATTTAAAACCCTCTAGCAAATCTAATTGAGGTAAAGAAATACTCAAGAAAATTTAGAAATAAAATGTAGTAAGAGAGCCAAAAATGTAGAGAAATTATAGAGGCCAGTGAGAGTTCACCAGTAAAAGAGTAAATAACGGGAACTGTAACGTTCTCTGGGACTTAACCAATAAATTAAAGATGAGAAGAGGCCACACTGAGAAATGTAGTATCAGAGCATTAGCTCAGAGGAGACATGAGGTATTATTATTTTAACATGGTGGAACGAGGTTATGTCTGCTGTCTTATAAAATATATCTTTTTTAAAAAATTCAGCTTAAAATTGAGTAGGGCACTGGTCCCATGTACCTAAGGTGGCCGGTTTGGGCCCCGCCTCGGCAAGAGAATCACCTAAGCCCAGCAGTTGGCAGTTGCTGTGAGCTGTGTGACGCCACAAAAGTGAGACTGTGTCGCTACAAAACAGAAAAGGAAAACAAGGAAGAAAGAAAATGTTACTTGCACAGTACGGGAAGAAGTCTAATACAATTACCTCTGTATGCAAACGGCACAAAAAAAAAAAAACTTTTAAAAATTCAGCTTAATATGAGTATACATAAAATTAGGTTACATAGCTTGTTTTTGTAAAGTTAAATCCTGAGTTATACTTGAGCCTTCACGCAGGGAAGTATGCATGTAGCCATGTGACATGATGCAGGAGAGGAGAATGCCAGGGCAGAAAAAAGTCTTCTGGTGGATGAGAGAAGCTGGAAGCTGAAGCTAAAGCATATAGGTTAGACTTTGATTGAACTGTTAGCATTCTATTCAAATAGTTTATATACAGATTATATTTAATCCTAACAAAAATCCAAGTATGTAATATAATTATGATCTATGTCTTATAGACGAGGAAACTGAGTCATGGAAAAGTTAAGTAAAGATGAAGGAGTTGCTTTATTTTCATACAATCCTTTATGTATTCCTCTAGGCATGTAAGGAATTGGGAAAATAAAACCCAATGCTACAAAACATGTTTGAGAATCACCTTATTTTTGTGTACTTTCTGTCAAACATTATTCACTCCTACCTACACCCTGCTTCAATTCACAGCCAGACTATGGAGAACCTCATATTAGACACCATGATTTAAGTAACTGTATTACTGCAAAATTAAGGTCACCTGTAATTATGGAAAGCAGAAACTACCTGTTCTACTTTGGCCATTAGCTAAAGTCTGGGTCTTATTTTTTTTGATAGCATTCGGACAATACCATGACGTATCTCCTTGGTCTTAATGCTGTAGACAATGGGGTTGACAACAGGTGGGAAAAAGAGATAAGCATTGGCCATCATGACTTGCACCAGAGGAGACACGTGATTTCCAAAGCGGTGCACCATAGACAAGCCAATCATTGGCACATAATAGGCAAGCACAGCACAGACATGTGAGCCACATGTGTTGAGTGCCTTCTTCCTCCCTTCACCAGTGATGATAGTGAGCACAGTGTGGAGTATGAGTCCATAGGAGACCACAATCAGCAACGAATCCAACCCAAAAGTGGAAATAACAATGAAAAGCCCATAGATATTGTTAATAGAAATGTTTCCACAAGGCAGATGGATGAGGTTGGGGTGAAGACAATAGGAATGGGATAGGACATTATGCCCACAGAAGGGTAGGCGCTGGATGAGAATGGGCAACGGGGTCATGAGCACAATACTTTTCAGCCCAATGAGAGCTCCTACACCAAAGATGCGGGGCAGTGTCAGGATGGCTGTATAGTGCAATGGACTATAAATGGCCACAAAGCGGTCCACAGACATGGCCAGCAGCACAGCTGACTCCATGATGGAGAAAGAATGGATACAAAACATCTGGAGAAGACATGCTCTGAAACTAATCTCAGTGGCATCAAATAGAAATATGCCTAGCACTGTGGGCAAGGTGGATGCAGAGACCCCAACTTCAGCCAGTGCTAGCATGGCAAGGAAGAGATACATGGGCTGATGTAGAGTGGCCTCTGTTCTGATGACATAGAGGATGGTGCCATTTCCAAGGAAGATTATCATGTACATCAGGCAAAAGGGCACCGATATCCAGCTGTCCTCTGCCTCCAGCCCTGGGATGCCAACCAAAATTAATGTCATAGGCAGGAATTCCAAGGAGCTATTGAAATTTTTCATGTTGAAATCTTATATCATGAGATCAATACCACTTTGAAAACCAGGGGAAAATGAAGGGAGATCACATCATTATGTAGAAAGATCACTGGGCACTGAGGAAAGAGAAGAACAAAACAAACTCACAGATTTATATGGCCAAAGGTCTTATTTCTGAAAACCAACAAATGGCCATCATTAGGAAAGTTTCAGTACAGAGGATGCTACAGTTGCTTCCCAGAAAAGTGCTGGACAGATAGAAAATTATGCATGTAATTTGTAGTGCATCTTGGATCAGCTAAAAAAGAATGATTGCCCTGTGTTAAAGGGCCAAGAGATGCTTGGCCCTTAAAAGATGTTGGGAAGACCAACACATATAGGAACTTCCTAGCACAAGATATGGACTAATGTTGGGAATATGGACTATGTTTTGGTAGGGTATAAATATGAGGTACAGAACATGATATGTAAAAACAGCTAAAAAATACCTGATGAGTGAGTATAACTGTATAAATAATTGAAGTCCAAAGTCGCTGGAATAGTGGTTAATAACTAGAGCCCAGAGAAATTGGCAGGAGAACTAAACTGGAACTGCATGGAGTTTGGACCTACACTGGGTTTAGCCATTCTATGCTTTGAAAAGACTGGGAAGCAAATGGAAAGATTATGTGTAAAGGCCTGGGTGATTCAGGAGGAGGTAGGAACCTAGATTGGTGGATTTGTCTGTAGACTTTCAAGTTCATGAAAATATCGGTCCATGATGGCATCCACATTCCATTGACTCAAAAGTTCTCTAAAAATACTTACTTGATCTATTGGACTTTTTCTTTCTGGCTCAGACACACAGCTCAATATGCTGAAGCAACAACACTGAGAATTTTGAACAGATTTTCTAGGTATGTTCTTTTAGACAAGGAGAGAAAGGGAGTGGAGGAGAGGAGAAAACCACCTGACTACAATGGGTGTGTTTCTAGCTGAGCATTGTCTGGGCCAGTGCAGGTATAACAATAAAAGCCTGAACTAGCAGGGTAGGAAGGACCTCTGAATGTAGTTTTCAACTCATTCACCCAAACATACCCACACAGACACAAACACACACCCCACTTACATATTTATATGTATACCAACATACTTCCCACATGTGCTGAAAATCTGTTTGTATTTTCTCTGATATGAACTTTCTGTTCTGCCACTGTTGAACTTACCCAGAAACAGGGACTCCACTGTTTCATACTGGTCATTATTAAGTTTTTCATTGCTCTGTAGATCTATAATCAATCAGCACTCCTCTATGTCAAGCACTGTTCTGAAACTAGGCAACACAGAGTGCTGGGCCTACTGAGAAAATATTCTCAGCAACTTTTGACTATATGTCACAGAAAACATATCTTCTACCAAAAATATTTATATGCAATTATCACATATCCTGAAGTCTTCTCTCCAATCTAGTTATAATTCTATTAAGTGCTATAAAAAATTCAGAATACTAAGACAGAGTTTTCAAGGTGAAAACCTAATTTACACTTAAAATTCAGAAAAAGCTTTCTTCAGAAAGGAATATTTTACCTGAGATTTGAGGAATTAGTAGAAATTTTCTAGGCTAAATGAAGTTGGGTGTGGTGTGGTGCAGAAACAAAAGAAATTGTCATGCCAGTGGGTATATAAGATAGCAAGCCCTCTGACAAAAACTAAAATGAAAAATGGAAAAGAAAAACTGTTGAGGTACTGGGATATTAAAATCACTGAGTTTTCCCAAATTTTTTCTATTAGAGAAAATGAAAACTGTTGATTTACCAGAATTTTAAAATCATTATTTTCTTTTCTTTCTTTCTTTTTTTTTTTTTTTATGATTTAGCCTATCATGAAAATGTGGAAAGAAAAAATGAAAAAATAAAGTAATTGCCTGATTAAATACAGGATCCCCAGGGACTTATGCTCTGATGCAGCTGAACTCAGTAGATACTAGCTTAGGAAAACCTCTGTGCTATGGTCCATATCTGTGCTATAATAAAACCTAGGGCAGGGAAGTTCAAGGACAAATCATTGACCTTGGCAAAGAATCACACATATTAGAAGTTGGGGAAAATTTCTCCCCCTCATTTTTATGCCTCTCCTCCTTATTTTATGACCCTGTGTTACTTTATACAAACTTTCAATATATCCTTAGTTCTTTGGATGGATCAAATACTCACATTGATCTGTCTCTGGCCTGAACAGCTGTTTCTGGCCTAATCGAACTCATGGTCTCATTGCACATTCTATCTTGTCTGTCATATCCTAAACAACCTAAAATTGTGAGGGACACATTTTGATGAATTCATGAAACTGAGTTCTCCCTTTTTTCCTTTGCCCCTCCATGCTATCTTTTTTTTTTTTTTTTCCTATCCCTCTTGTTTTCCTATATATCTTATCTCTCTTCTTCAGAGTCTCTCCAGCCAGATAGGGGTCTTGCCTCCTGGAAGGAGATCTTAAAACACATTTTCTGAGGTTGATCTCTTTGAGGTTGGGAGATGACAAAAGGCATCATTTGGGACAATGTAATAGGGCGCAACAAATTAGCAGAATGAAAGAGAAAGTAGTACAGTGAATACTACACTCCTGGAGCTAAACAGAACTAGAAGTGAATCCTACATGCAGGATTCAATCTTACCTGCTTTAACCTGTGTTCACATTCATTTCTTTATTTTTAAAGGTAAAAATGTTAATTCTTTCCTTGTAAAGTGGCTCTGAATACTTAGTATGAGATTCAGGAACCAGAGAATCTTAGTATTCCCCCACTCTGTCAGGCATTCTCAGAAGGGGTAAATCACCATCAGCTTGTCTCCAATATTCTGTTAATAGTTCTCTTCCTTGTCCTTGCTTCACTAATACTCAAACTACATCTGCGAGGGAAGCAAAAGGCAAAGATGAGCATATGATCCATTGCATGTGTGATCCAAGGTAATATGATAACAAAACCATTTCTAGACTCTGGTGTTCTCTGATGTTTTTGTTCTTTCATCTGCCATCAAGTTTAGGGAATGCTTCTTCTCATTCTACCACACAGGTTCAGGAAGGTAAGAAGGTGATGACTGACCAAATACAAATTTACAGGGCCTTAAATTGTGGTTAGAACTCCTAAAGCTGTTTCAGGAGGCAGGGAGTAGAGATCACAGGCTTGAACACAACCATAAGCAAAACTGACCTCTGAACATCAGGTGGGACAGGGAAGCTCACTTCAGTAAGTCTCTGCCACCTTGACATTAATATCTTCCTCGCCCTGGGGCTGGGATGCTGACTCCCTCTTTTAAAACTGATCAGAAGCTCTGTGAGTAGAGTAGTACAGAGGGAGTTAGGTTCCCTAAGGAGCAATTACCCAGGTAATTACATCACCCTTTCTCAATACCCAGAGACCCTAATAGAAACAAGCAAAGAGATAGAGTGGAGAGTGGATATCTCTGTGAAATGAGTATAATAATACTTTTTATCTAATATAATGCAATCATTAGTATATGTAAATTGCTTAGAAAGTATCTGGCTTATAAAAAGTGCACTATAAAGATTGGCAAATGTATTAATAACTATTATTGGACTATTATATACTGAAGAAATAGTACATTAATCTACTGTTGTCTTCAACTATTTTATGTACTTATCAAGTAAGGAGCAGGGCACAGAATTGCTAGTGTTTAGAGAACATCAAGGATGTTTAATTAATATCAGGTGACAGAATCCAAGGGCTTAAGGTAGTGTGAGAAAAAGTGCCAGATTGTGCTGGGATGAGGATGGGAGGAAGATTTATCAGAAACTACAATGACTAGGGCTTCCCAGCCTATGATGATGGGAAAGATCTAGCAGAAAGTGGATATTTCTATAACTCAATGTGTTAAGGAGGATTTAAAAACAGGACCAATGATTTTTTATTGTTTTAAATGGCTGGCTTATTGGCTAATTATCTGACTGACAAGAGAAAAAAAATGTGATTTGCCTTTGAAATCTACCATGACCCATTTATAAAATTTACTAAAATCATCTTGAAAATATATACTTTTTAATGCTAATTTATTAAGAGAAAAGGGAACCTTGTATACTCGGTGAGAAAATGCATTAAATGACAGCTTATGTGATTGAGATTAGATCCATCTATCTCCCAAAGTTGGATCGCGATCCCCCAAAGGGGTCGCGACCCACAGGTTGGCCCCCTTTGGGGTCACCTAAATACATCCTAAACATATCATATGTTTATATTATGATTCATAACAGTAGCAAAATTACAGTTATGAAGTAGCAACAAAAATAATTTTATGGTTGGAGGGTCACCACAACATGAGGAACTGTATTAAAGGGCCGTGGCATTAGGAAGGTTGAGAACCACTGATCTATGTAACGTTAGCAGTGGGATGTGAGACTTTGATAATATAACGATATAAGTAAACCAAGGCCTTATTAAAGTCATAAAATTCTACTATGAATAAGAAAATAAGGCAATTTAAGAAGTAAGTATCTGTGATGAGGAAATGGGCTACTCAAGGTTAAGAAGAGGAGTACCTCTGGTTGATGATAAATTCATGATAAAGCCATGTAGTAAGTGACCAAAGTGGTGTTAAAATGGACGTCATTGACATTGAAAAAGATCAGAACCTGTGATGAAAGCTCATCAGATTGGTGGCACATAGACACACTGAGATAAATTTCAAATATTTGCTAGATTTTTCTCCAAACGTCAGTGCCTGCTTCAAACGTTTATCAGAAATATGTCCACATAGCAGAAAGGCATTTTTCATTTTAAAGTGAATATGTGTCCTGGAAGATTTTGTTCAAATTTCCCTTTATCAACCTTTAGCACTATTCATGCTCTTGATACATTTAATGATTGTCTTGACAATGATTTTAATAATATTTTGACATACATATGAAAATTGGAATTTGTGTTTGTTAATTATTGTTACTGAATAAATCATACCCAAGAGACTATCTACCTTTTCCAGTAAGATGCCTTTCATATCACTACAACAAATGGAACAGAAAATATCTGCCTTATTTTCAGGAGAAATCTTTTCCTACAAATTAAAATTTGTTCTTGGAGGACTGGGAACTTGATCAATAAGATAAAAAAGTTATTATATGGTTCTTAGCACTGGCAATCTTCTCTGACCGAGGATAATTATAAAAGGAATTAAGTTCATTTTCCTTCCCTTTAAAGTAGGTGCTTAGCAATTATGAATTGGGCTGCAATAAGCATTCTGGTACAGGTATCTTTGTTATAATGTGATTTTTGGTCTTCTGGGTATAGACCAAGTAAAGGAATTATAGGATCAAAAGGCAGGTCTATTTTTAGATCTCTGAGTATTCTCCAAATGTCTTTCCAAAAGGAATGTATTAATTTGCATCCCCACCAGCAATGTAGAAGTGTTCCCTTTTCTCCACATCGAATGTTTAATGCAGCCCAATTCATAATTGCTAAGTCATGGAAGAAGCCCAAGTGCCCATTGATCCATGAATGGATTAATAAATTGTG
>CAUYRH010012706.1:0-19445 GCA_963574655.1 Perodicticus potto | reverse complement strand
AGCCAAAAGAAAGTTTGAAGTTATTATTTAGGAAACAGCAAGGAAAATCCTAATATGGTTTTCTTTTAGCATCACTGAATAAGTGCTTCTGACCTGACGCTGTTCTACCTTTGCCTATTACTGATTACACTAACCAGATTTATGTTTTTCAGAAAGGTCATCAAGCCACACACAATAAAGATGGTCCATGAACCCCTGTATCACTCTCCCTCCGGAGAAACCCTAACTGCCCCCCTTCTTTCATCGCCCGACCCAGCAGGAAGCAGTTAGATCGAGTCTTCGCCCCTTTTCCCTAACAGCAGTTAGGGTTTTTACTCGGAGAGGGAGAATTGATGCAGGACATCTAGTGCCCTAGCCAGCTCAGTGGAGCTGACGGACCTGCCACCTCCTCCTTGGTGGTGTTGGTGCTGCGGCAGCCCGCTGAAGAGCCAGCAGGCTGGATGACAGGCAAGGAGGGGGACCTCCAACGCCCACCAGAGGCTCCAATAGGTAAAAAGGCTGGACAACTGCTGAGGAGACACCTGTGCCTTGGTGTCTCCTTCACTTTACACCTAGGACTAAATGTGGAACCCCCATTTCCTATTCCTAGGTCAATTTCTTGTGAATTTCCTTGGCCTCATTTCCATGAATGGACTGTATCCATTCATTGATACACTCATTCACCTTACCCCAGGTGGAAGTGACTGTATTCATTCGTTTCCTGGCCAAGGAACCCATACACCTATATATACCCTGAGGCTAAAGGCCTAAAGGAGGAGATGGGGAAAGACCGGGAGAGGAACGAGAGAGCTTCTCTCTCCCCACTTGAATTCTCTCCCTCTACCAGGAGCTTTAGTGCTTTCTGTATTCTTTTCTGTAAATCAATTATGTCTTACCACTGAGGGGTGGGGGTGGGGGAAATAATGTAATGAAGAACAATAAAATACATGTATTTAAAAAAAATAAAATAAATAAATAAGTGGCAAGTTATTATTCAAAACTTGAGTTTAGTCATTCCAAAATAATTGAGAATATATTTTAGTAGTAGTATTATAAAACTTTTTAACTAATGTACTTGAAAAAGCAGAACTTTAGAAACATATACTCTTTCATGCCCTGAGCTTTTACATTAACTTAGATGTGCTTCTGGAGCTCACAATGCAAGTTCTTCTATTAAAAATTTCTATTCTTACTAAAAGCATGATAGTATGTGGTAAAATCTGTATTTATAAAATCTTTTTGTAAATATAGAGTAATTGGCTTTGCATGAGATTTTAAGGACTTAAGCAGAGCAAAATCTGTCCTTAAAATGAGATGAATAAAAATTTATTATTCATTGGAAATTTGGCCCTGATTTCATAAGTATTAATTGCACAATAAAAATGACAAAAGTTGCTTCTTCACAATTTATTGGGGCAGTTATTAAACCAATTATTTCAAGGTCAATGTCAGTTTTCAGTTCCTAACTTTCCTAGGCATCGCATTTTGTTTTACAATATTGCTCTTTTTGCCCACTGATTGCTTTAGAGATTAGTTTAATTATTATGAATTAGTTTAACTTACAAACGTGACCTCAAGATCGTTGAGTTTCGAAAACACTCTGTGCAAAAACAGTTTAAATAAATATGCACATATGTATTACATATACTTAAACTGGAGAATCAAACATTTTTAACTCTTTTTTCTCCTTTTTAACCCAGTCTGTGATCAGGTGCCGTCACCTCCTTAGATGTGTCTCTGATGGTCATTCCCGCTCCTCTTCAAGTCTCAGCTTCTTTCCATCTCATAACTCTCTCAATTTTATATTGGTCATCCTTCATTTCCTGCCCCATCAAATCCATTCTTAAAACTACCGTCAGGCAATTTTTACTGAAACACTATTTTTATCATTGAAATCATTTTCTCAGAGACACATAATGATGGCCTCATTCATTTTCCGTTGTCTAAAAGTCCTTGTACTCCCTGAACCTTGATGTCTGCTTTGGGAAGAAGTTTCCTGTGTGTGTGTTTTCATTATACTGAGCTTTGTAGATTTACAGATTTATTCCTACCTTCAAAGCCTTCCATCTATGAAATCGCTAAATCGCATTTGTGTGTGTGTTATCTAATACACACATATAAAGCTTACATGTTAAATCTGTACCTTACATATAGATTTTGAGAGGCCACGTTTTCCATAAATTTCCTTGGCGTTTATAATTTCCTTGAAATTTCCTAGTATCTCCTTTTTCGTTGTCATTATTTATGTTGTGCAGCATTCTGCAGTTTCCCCAACATGCCAGGCATCTGAAACCACAGGGAGGCTTCAATTTTATTACAACTGTTCATTACACACCTCCTGGTCTCTACTGTTCACAATAACTACCCCGCTGTTGGCTCAATTTAATCCACACTAGAAATTTTCTCAACATTCCTCTAACTTGTATTTGGCTTAATCATGCCAAAAATGTATAAGATTGGTAAGTTTGTTATTATCCTCATTTATTAATAGAGAAACAAGAATGCAAAAGATTATGGCTTAAAGCCTTAAGATCACAGGGTAGCTAAATATGAAAATGAGAGCCTGTGGACTCAGGTTCACAGTTATATTTTTAAACAGACCTGATCTTGGCTGCTTCTTAAAGAACCAAATCTGACCCATGCTTCAATAGTTATTGTCACCTCTTTTTACCCTTTTACTCTTTTTTATATGGTTAAGTCAGCATCTTTCCTGTACTGTCAATAGGCCAAAATAGTTTGATTTTCAGTCATCTGTATGTGAAATTATGAACTTGAATCTAGACAACTACAATTATTTCTTTATACACACAACTACACACAAAAGAAAATGATGAGCGTGCTAAAACCCAATGCAATTCTATTTCCTAATGAGATGAACTGAGCATAAATATGATAAAGTGTGCAATGGAGAATAATTATCAGCCTTCCTCTTCAAACAAGACTAGGTTCTGCAAAGTTGATTTGAATATAAATGCAAAATATGTTGACAAGAACACATTTGGAGAAAAGCAATAATACTTACTAAAACGGACTATTAAATTATCTTTTAATAACTTTATAATAGCAAATCTAATACTGTGAAAAACCCCAACATCACTAATAAAATCATGCATGTCTGATTTAGCAAAAATAGATAAGATTTAAATCTGATTAATTTTTATAAAGAGTGCTATAAAAGTGAATTTGTTTTGCTAAAATGTCTGCTAAAAAGAAGGAATCATGTGAACTCAGTTCTTTCAAATTATCAAATACAAGAATTACGACACACAGGAAATACACTTAAAAACATGTATGTATACAAGACAGAGACAGTATTAGTATATGATTGCATTTTTTCCTATGTTGATGTCTGATTTGGTATGTTAATGTGATGTTATAAATTTTAAAATATGGTTCCATTTGAAAAAAGAGGATATATTGATATTTGCCTGGTGTTGTGAGTGTGTGTGTGTTACTATCTAGGATTTTAATGTTTATATTATTTGGTATTAACTAGCAATATGGTTTATGTGCCAACATCCAATATTTCTATTTAATATATCATATTTGGTACTCTAAATTTAATAATCAAAATGAAAAATAATAAAAGAAAAGGAATGTGTTGATCTAAGATTAGATTTGTGCTAAATGCATACTATCATATTGTGAGTATGCATAATTATGTGCGTGCATACAATTGTCTCATTTTGGAAAATAGTGCTCTAGAAAGGTGACTCTAACAGACTGCAAGAACGACTTCAATTTGTCACTTCCTCCTATTTCCATCCTTTGGCACTCTGCAGTGCCCAAGTGTCATTTCTTGACCTTAGACTTAGCCAACCAACTTGATATGGCCAATGAAATATGAGAAGACGTGACACAGGAAAAGCTTGAAAGGAGCTTTCAAGACCAGACTTCCTTACGCTTGCCCTTCTAATCTCACAAGAGGGACATGCTCAGCTTTGCCTACTGGCTCTAGAAAAGGACAAAAGTCATACAGAACAGAGCCAAACTGTCCCAGTTGCTCCAGATGATGCCAGTCTAAATTAGCCAAGAGCCTTCCAACCCACAGATACATGAGATCAGCCAAACCTCACCCTCATAGACAGCTGTAATAATAGATGATTGTTATTTTAAGCACTGAGTTTTGGAGGGTCTTACATACCAATAACCAGCTCTCACAGTGACAATATAATCTTCCAGACCACAACATTCTGTAGAAATGAACAGAAAATGGAGCAGCTGACTCTGGAAAACAAAAACATAAACAAACCATCCTGAGAATGTTCTGGGTGTCTGCCCCTCACGGGACTGCAGTAAAAATTTTCACGTTAGAAACACTGAAACTAGTTTTGTCCACCTTTTTATAAGTCAAAGTGCACACTCATATTAATTTTTCCATGTGATTGTCCAAAAATATTTAAGAGGAGGAAAAGATATTTTCATACTCTTTTCCTTAAATAAAAGCCCTCCAGTAGAGTCAAAATTAAACCAAGGGTTTGTCACCCCAATCCCCTCCTTCAATCCTGACTTGCCACGTTTTCACACCATAAATGTATAGTAAGGAAAGCAGAGAAGACGGCTCAAGTGAAAAGGACAAAAACAAACAATGCTATTACACAGTAATAGGAAAAAGGATATTATGTTTCTGAAGATTAGACAAAGTTCATCTAAGCTCTAGGTACAAGCAAAGAGCACTTTAAAGGGCCACCTGAAACTCATTTTCCAGTTTAAACACTGAATATCGTCCTGAATACTATCCCAAGGCAGCTCCCCAGTCACTGGGTGCTTTCTGCCCTTCTAAATGCAAGGAAATGTTACAAAAAAAAAAAAAAAAAAAAAGGTCAAGTAGTCAGTGGTGTCTTTGGGAGTTAAGACAAAAGCCTTTGGTGTGGCTTTTCTGTTGTTGGGGAAAGGCTCGTAATATTCTATCCAAAACTTCAGAAATTAAAATTAAATTAAATCTAAGAACTGCCAAGTCATATTTACCTGCAGTAAAGAATCAGCAAGTGATCCCAGGAAGCTGCTCCTGTTTGAAAACTGATGAATCCATCTCCTCTTCTCAAAGATAGAAGCAAGTTAAAACAATGAAAAATAGAAATAAAAATATTATCTTCAAAGAAAGAGGTAGGAAATATAAAATGATAAGGATTCTTAAGACTAAACTGGATTCAAAACAAACACATAAATATTTCTTAATCAAGAAAACAATAATTAAACTTAAGAAAAAAGAAGGAAAAAATAGGGGGGAAAAAAGGCAATATAAATCCATGTCCCTTCTCTTGTTGGCAATGAATTTACCAGACACATATAAGTTCTGAAGTAGATGATTTTGCCTAATCTTTTGTGTAATATCTTTTTTTTTTTTTTGGCAAACAGAATCAGGTGTATGTCAATAGTTTTTCATGTAATATAAAATTTTACCTTTGAGTATGAGGTATTTGATGATTATTAATATTAATTCTGTTCTCGTATTGCATTTCTTTAAAATATTTTTGTACCAATTTTTGAAGATACAAGTTTAATAAGAAAATAACAAGCGTTTCATTTTCTCCAGTGCTGTTCAATTCCCAAGTAACATGAATTAAAACCTATAAGGAAAGTATTTTTAAATGCAAAATATTGTCAATTGAAAATTAATCCTATTTTGTCATATAAAATGTCTTTAGACTTTCAACTTTTCTCAAATATTCTTCAGACGAGATCGGGCGCGTTCAGGGTGGTATGGCCGTAGACTCTCAAATATTCTCCAAACAACAATCTAGCCGTGTCATATTTCAAAAATTAGCTCTGGGCCAGCCATGGTGGCTTACACTTGCAATTCTTGCAATTTCAGAGGCCAAGGCAGGAGGATGCTTGAGGACAGTAGTTTAAGTGCAAACTGTGCAACATAATAAGACCCGGTCTTCTCCACACACAAAAAATAATAATAACAATGATAATGATTTGGGTGTGGTGGCACCCTCCTGTAGTCCCACTTTCTAGACTAAGACAGGAGGATAACTTGAGCCCAGGAGGTGGAGGCTTCAGTAAGCAATGATCACGTACTGCTTTCCAGCCTGGATGACCGAGTGAGACCTCGTCAGAAAGAAAGGAAGGGAAGGAGGAAAGAAGGAAGGAATTACCTTGAAATAAATATGGGAACATTCCCTTCCATACAATAAAGTTATATCTCTCTTTGACAATAGGGTGTTTGTAGATATTAGGAAAAAAGAAGAAAAAGGGGTCAATGAGAAAAAAACTAATTTTTCTTTTTTTTTTCTTTTTTAATTTTTTCTTTTCTTTTTTTGTAATGTCAAGTTGATGTGAGGGTACAAATGTCTAGGTTGCATTGCTTTCATATCTAAGGTAAAACTCAAGTTACAGTTAAGCCCTTCACCCAGACAATGAGCAGAACAGCCTCATACTGTGCACATTACGTGAAATCCTGCCAATCACCTTCCTTCCTCCCCTCCTCTCCTCTCCCCCTGGATAAACTATACTTGTATTTTTCTCTCTTATGTGGGTGTAGTTGTTTATCTACTGATTTAATATTAGTTTTCAGTACATTGAATACCCTTTTTTCCTTTCTTGTACCATGAAGTTCTATTCGGTCATTAAAAAAGATGGAAATTTTACATCTTTGTGATTACTTGGATGGAGTTGAAACACATTCTTAGAGTTGGAACATATTCTTCTTAGCAAAGTATCTCAAGAATGGAAGAAAAAGTATCCAATGTACTCAACCCTACTAGGAAAGTAATATATAGCTTTCATATGAAGGCTATAACCCAACTATAGCATAAGAATATGGGGAAAGGGGCAAGGGAGGGGAGGGGGGGACGAGGTCGGGGTGGAGGGAGGATAATTGGTAGGGCCACACCCACAGTGCATCTTAGAAGGGTACAGGTGAACCTTACTGTTGCAGCCCATATAGCCTATGGCTAGGAGGGAGAGTTATAAGAAATACCTGTACAGCTCAATAACAGAACACATTAGTGGAAAGGGCATGGAGAGGGATTCAGCTCTTCTAACAAGCATGAGAGCTCCTGAGATGAGAGCAGTGGTGAATTGGCAGTCTCTACACCTGTGGTGTTGAGAGGCAGGAGATCATCCTTCTATTAGGCTGGAGGAGCAGGCAGTCAAGGAGCATGTGCATTCTATCACGGGCTCGCTTACTCTGACTCTGTCTCCTCTCCTGCGTGCAGAACGCCAGCACGGCATCTCTCTGCTGAAGATCACCAAGCTCTGCTAAAGACTAAGATCTATCTATTCTAAGAAGACTGCTTTATTCTCTCTAAGACTCTCTCTCTCTCTCTCTATCTCTCTATCTCTATCTCTCTCTCACTCTCTCTCTCTCTCCTGCTGAAGTAGGAGCCCTCAGGCAACTACGAGAAACTGTACCAGAAAAAGGTAACTTAGCGGTTGTGTCCGGAACCTACTGAAGCTGGGCCCTGGAAAGAAGTGTCAGAAGTGACATGTGACACCTTACTAAATGCAGAATACAAATGTCTTCATACAATAACTAAGAAAATGCCATGAAGGCTATGTTAATCAGCTTGATGAAAATAGTTCAGATTGTATATGAAACCAGAAAGAAAAAAAAAATAGATGAAGAGCTTTTCAGAATTTTATTTCTTCCACAGTAAATTTTGATAGTTTGTGCATTTCAAACAAAAAAAATCCAATCTTAACAGACGTTCTTGACAGTCATTTACACATACGTGGCTAGGGACAACTTGTCTCTTTGGAACAACACAGCAACATTACACTATCCAGCAACTAAATGACAAACAACAGTGAGTATTTATAATAGTAAGTGTTATACCTACGTATACATCTGAAATCACTTTTCTTCTAAAAAAGGAAAAACATTACAACTCACATAAAAGCTAATCCATTTATTTCAAATATTTGTTAGACATTTATTCCAAAGACTTCTAAAGTTGTTTTGTAACACAAATCTTCATAACACAAACACTTCCAAAGTTGTTTTGTAATACTTGAAACAATTACATGTGTATATATCTTATCTTTCTTATAATGAAAACATCCACATTTATTTATATGACCTCTGAACATTATATGACTGTACCTGGATTATCCACTTGCTAGATGTTTGTATTTACTCATGAAGGTCTTCTATGAAATATAAAGAAGTTTCTGGGTGATTCTAGATCCTACTGTAAAGATGGTATATTCTGAAATAAATGCTTTCTTTTTGAGCCTACTTTGTAATTCCTTAACCACTACTAATAAAACTCATGGATCTGCTTTTTTTAGATTTGAATTTATTCACTTGGTTCTTGAGATCAGCTCTATCTGTGGTTCACCTTGGAACTGTCCATTCTCTGTCATTCAGAAAAATTCACAGTAGTGCAATTAGCCATGTAGTGCAGAGATGCAAGAAATCATGTCATTAAAAACTGATTTGCCAGGTAGGCTCTGATGCTCATACCTGGAAATCATAGCTATAAAGAGGTTTCAGATTAATTATTTTCTTTTTAATTTATTTTTATTTATTTCAAATTAACATGAGGATACAAATTTTTAGGTTACAATGTTCTCGCTTCCAAGGTGAAGTTCAAATTGTAGAAGAGGCTTTCACCCAAGGGTGTGCTGAACAGCCTCACATTGTATACTTTAGATGAGATCCCACCAAATGCCCTCCAAATGCCTTACCTTCCCTCCCCTTTCCATCCTCAACCTTCTTGCTTGCTAGACTTTTTTGTGTTTTATCATTCATAGGAGCATATATTTATACATTGGTTTGACATTACTGTTGAGTACATTGGATAGTTATTTTTTTCCATTCTTGAGATACTTTAATAAGAAGAATGTCTTTCTACTCCACCCAGGTAATCATGTAAAAGATGTAAAGTCTCCATCATTTCTTATGGTTGAGTAGTATTCCATGATACACATACACTGCATTTGTTAATCCATTCATTTGTTAATCCATTCATAGGTTGATGCGCATTGGGGCTTCTTCCACAACTTGGCAATTATGAATTGAGCTGCAATAAACATTCTGGTGCAAATGTCTTTGTGGTAAAATGCTTTTTGTTCTACTGGGTAGATACCTAGTAATGGGATTGCAGGGTCAGATGGAAGGTCAACTTTTATTTCTTTGAGAATTCTACATACTTCTTTCCATAAAAATTGTATAAATTTGCAATCCTGCAAGCCGTGTAGAAGTGTTCCCTCCTCTCCACATTCATGTCAGCAGCTGATGTTTGGGGACTTTGTGATGTGGGGTACTCTTGCTGGAGTTAGGTGATATCTCAGAGTGATTTTTGATATGCATTTCTCTGATAATTAAAGAAGATGAACATTTTTTCCATGTGTGTTGGCCATTCATCTGTCATCTTCGGAGAAGTTTCTGTTCAAGTCTCTTGCCCTCATTGAAATGGGGTTGTTTGCTTTTTGTTGTGGTTGTTTAATTTGAGTTTTCTGTAGATTGTAGTTATTGGGTCTCTGTTCCAACGAAGTACTACCTTTTATCAAGTTCATTAAAGTATTACATTAGTGCTTTGATAGGGAATGCATTAAATCTGTAGTTTGCTTTGGGTAGTATGAACATTTTAACAATGCTGATTCTTCCCAGCTATCAGTATGGCATGTCCTTCCATTTGTTAACATCTTCTGCTATTTCTTTTCTGAAAGTAGGCTCTGAGGATCACCTGTGTATTTTTTCCCTGGATCGATTTGGTATAAAGGGAAATACCAGTAACCCTGCCAACACCCGTCAAGTCCTACTGTCTGTGTTCACCAGAGAAGTACTGCTTCATTATCAGACAGACTGAAATTGTGTCTGAAGAAAGTAATTCATTGTAGTTTTCTCCTGCCAGTGCCACTGCCTATGGAGATAAAGTCTGGATGTCCTTCTTGCAAACAGATTATGCTGCCTTTTTGATTTTAAGTTACACATCAATTTAGAATACCACTGACCTCCGAGCAGGAAGGTAATATTTTAGGCAACATTATGTATTCCCAAGGGCTTTAGGTGCAACTGTAGATGCCCCAGTAACCCAACAATAACTGTTATATCAACAATTATTGCACAACTGTGGAGAATCTGATGGTTCTAATGAAAAGAAACAATTGTTTTCAGAGGACTCCGACTCCCCCAGCTATCTACCTTTGGTTTGAGACAGCTTTTACCTCTACCCAGATTAATGTATTATGATCCCTATATACAGTCAGTGACGGAAAAGGGAGAACCATGTAAATTCATTGCCAGAACAGCGCAAAATAACATTCTCCTGAGAGAAGTTCCTGACTACCATAGGGTTTTTAAAAAAGTAATGCAGATGTGACGAAGTTTATAGATTTCAAACTAGATTGTCACCATGGGCCATCAATACCTGACAACCCCTCCTCATCCTGAGCTGTTCCCAAGTTCCTGGCCCCTTGTCTCCACCTATGTTCTTCTCTGTGCATTCCCTGATGTGACATGCATAGACTATATGTATGGTTACATGAAAGCACACATATGACAATGTCCTAATTCCTTTCCTTTCATCCTAGAGTATCACATCTTAATAAAAATGTTTCCAAAAAAATTTAAAAATTAGAAAATAACTAACTTTATTTAGAGATCAAGTTTTAATGTTAAATATTAAATTTAGTTCATCCTAATATTAAAATATTAGGCTCAGAGGATTTTATCATGGAAATTCAATTTTAAAGAAATAACAAAGTTTTCTAGGTGGTTAAATTTGTAAAAATTCTCTTACTTTAATTGTCTGAATCCTTCACATCCTTTCAAGTGTAAATTAAACATAAACACCTGTATAATTCAACCCATTATGGTTAAAATTCAAAAATACAGACTGTTTTGTGGCTGTGTTTTTGTTTTTGTTTTTTTTGCAGTTTTTGGCCAGGGCTGGGTTTGAACTCGCCACCTCTGGCATATGGGGCCGGTGCCCTTCTCCTTTAAGCCACAGGCGCCGCCCTTGTGGCTATATTTTGATGATATAATTACTTCAGTCAAATAATTCATGATTGGTCTTTTATTTTAGTATATTGCTCTGTATCAGCTGGGCTTTTATCTCAATTGTATCTGTATCTACATACATGTAATTGGCATGGCTATACTTTCTCACACCATTGAACATATATATATATATAAACTAAAAACACACACACATATATACATATATACATATATATATATATATATATATTTTTTTTTTTTTAACTTTCATGCCAGAATATAAGCTCCCTGAAGGTGGAATTCAAACACTCTTAGCTTGTTCACCTCTTAAATCCCCTGTCTGGCATTAAATGTCTTTGAAAATATTGGTTGACTGTCAGAATGACTAACTGGCTGATGGAATCACACAGCATTAGAAAGCCAAGTTTTAAGATGCTTAACTTATCAAGCATTTAGCTGTAGAGAGAAAGCTTAGGTATATTTTTCAGTTGACTTTAGCAAATGATTTTTGTGTGCCGGTCTTACTGGTGTGTATTCATTTCTTTATTCATAAAATGTGCCAGGAACTCTTTTAGGTGCTGAGATTAAATATCTTAATCATAAGAGGGAGGATGCATTTTCTCATAGAGCTGACATTTCCTTTATTTCTATTTTATATTTTTTTATATTTTGGAATGTAGACAAATAAACAATCTAACTTTGCATAGTGGAAAGTGTCATGAAAAAACTAAAATCAATTAATAACATAGAGACTGACTCGATCACCTCACTCCAATGTTGATGGCATCTCAAATAAGTAACATTTGAGCCAGAACTTCATGATAAGAAGGAGCAAGCTAAAATTTTTTTTGCTGGGAAAACATTCCAAGTGGTAACACAGCTGGTCACAGTCCCTGAGGCAACAGCAAATGTGAAACAATTAAGGAAGAGAAGAATACTACTTGGAATATTGCAGAATGGGTACTAGAGAAAGATGTGAGATGAGTTGGGAAAGAAAATAGTGACCTATATATCATGTTCAGGAATTTCAAGTTCACCTATGTCAAATGCAATACTATCAGAATGTTTTAAGTAGAATAATATTGTAACACAAATTTAACTTTTAAAGAGGGGCTTGTGATGTAAGTACTATGATGGGGGTGGGGCAATAGTAGAAACAGGTAGAAAATATGAAGGCACAGTGTTATTTGTTATGACTAAACTAAAAAGATTAAAAACCTGTCTGAAACAAAATTATAATCTCTCAGAAAAACATGACACTTTGCTAATTCTAGAAATCCATCACATTAAAAAATAAAAGCAGCCTCTAGTTTATGAGGAAACTCATCTGCAGGCATCTTTAAGGCTGATACTGGCAGGTTCCTAACATTCCTCTCTCATTGTAGGAGATCAAGTAATGCTTTATCTTTGGATTAAGAATTTGGAATATGAAAGACAAATCCTGCTTTAAGTGTATAAGAATGTTTGCATTCACAATTTACATTTTACCTCAACACTATAATTTCTTTGGATTTCTCAATCCTTATAAATAGGCGACATTTGTCTCAGTGTGTGACACATCTTGAACCCTCAATGAATCCCCAACAATAAAAATGAGTAAAATAAATAAATAGGCGACATTTATTTTCTTTTCACTCAACTGATCTTTGAACTTAAGTAAAATTCATTTAAAAATGCTATCTTCTTTGGCTCTCTTTTGCATCTTTTTAGACAAAAAGCATTATTGTCCCCTACAGAAAACTGCCATGAATGTGTATATACTCTGAAGAACAAAACTAGTTAATATTTGTACAAATCTAAGTCCTGGATACTTTAAGTTCACATAAAACTCAGGTTATTAAAATTAAGAACAGTAGTTTCCCACAGAAAATGTAAAGTAGTGAGATTTAAACATATGGAGAAGGAAGAGGAGAGGGGGCGTGGGTGAGAGGTGCAGGGGAAGGAAAGAAAGAGAAGAGAGATTGTCAATATTGGACTGTAAGAAACAAAAAACAAATAGTGAACCTGACCCCTCCATGGCAGATGGGGTTAAACTTGTCTAATTTTTATTAAATAAATGTCCAAAACTGTTAGTAGATCTCATGTCATTACATTTTAGATGGCCCAGGCTGGGTTTGAACCACCAGCCTCGGTGCATGTGGATGGCGCCATAACCACTGTGCTACGAGTGCCGAGCCTAATGTTGGTTAAAAGGATTGAGAGAATTTTGAATTTTATGATGTCGATGTATAAGAAAATTACTGCAGTTTACTTTGCTCTGTTGGTAGAGTAGTACAACATACACATAGTTAAAATAATGACTTAGAAAATAGTTTTCAACATAGGAATTACCTAATTTTAAAAGTTACTTTCTGCTTATTATCCTTCTGCAACCAAAAATATTGGTCTTACAGGCATACCATCAAATCCATAATCCAGGTCTAAAACAATGCTGCATTTCTAGAATAGCAAAGAGGCACGATATCAAAGGATAATAAATAAATGTAATGAAGTGAATTTAGGAAAATGGTTAAAAGCAGTTTGTAATTCCTCTCTTTGTCTTCATATTGATCTTCCTGCATATTTACTGTATTGAGAAAAAATTGCGAACATTCACTGGCAGATGAAAGCACAAGTGAAATACAGTTGGGAACATTATGCCTTTGACAAGAAAATTTCATATAGCTATATTAGCTCTGAAAACAGTATTGTTCACAAGGATGTCAAATACATATAATTATATGTTTTATTGGTGTTCTCACATTCACAGTCAAGTTATCTAGATAATTTATTTCATTACACGTCTATTCCAAAACAATGTTCTGTCTTCCATGCACTGTATGAAGGAAAATTCACGTGTGAATTCTGGCTGCATGTAACAGACATATATGAAGGCAAATGGAAGCAACATTATTAATAAATGTGTAGATGATTTTTATGTTAAGAAATAGCTTTGAAATATTTGCGATGTTTTATTTTGTAGCAATAATTGGCACAAAATAGGTCCAAATATATTTGGTTAAAGAAAAAAAAAAGGAGCAATGTAAAAGACAAACTGTGCTTAGAGCGCAGAATGCAATATCTAGAAACACCAGGTTGCTGAAGAAGGAAACTTTAAAGAGAAATTTGGGCTTTGGAGACTGTAAATGCCACATGCTATTAAAACTATCAAGATTGCTTCCTGAAACTGTTGATTCCTGTAAGTGAGTGGGGGAAATCTTACGGCCGAAAGCAAACTGAGTAGAATGAGTTTCCAGTGTGTCTGGGGATTCTGGGTTTACTTTTCACCTTATTTTCTCACAGCAGAAGATGAAAATAGGGAGAGAAAATAAAAGTTTGGCTCAGAGATCCAAAAGGGAAGAGGAGGTGGCGAGTTTAGTTAGAAGGTCAAAATCCTGCCAGAAGAAGTTTGTTTTCATGTTCACTGCGGTTGAGTTGGTTCTTTCGATGTGTGAAATCTCTTCAACCTACAAAATTGTGAAATACTGGAGGACAAGTTTCTCACAACAATATCAAAAATGCTTCATTTTGCACAGCTCCTTGGGAAGAAAGACGTGTGACTGATGCATCTTCAGTGATGTGCTGTCTCTACACGGAAATCAAAATATACGATAGCGTGACTGGGCTACACTTATTACTAGAACTGCTTTCATATATAACTATTGCTTTATTGCTATTTTACTTTGAGTAATGAGAACTGGAGGAAGAATCAATGAAATCGTCATGACAAAGCAGAAGTTTTGTGTTTTTCTTCTCTCCTTTCACTCTCTTCCCTTCAATAACATTTCCCCAGGGCCTCCTTTTCAGGGACGTTCTCTGCCAGGACCTCTGTCATAAGTGAACTTGTTGTATAGATTAACTGTCCTCAAAAGTGTCCTATTTTAAAATCTTGAATGAGGAATCACCCTACTGCAGCTTGGAATACAAGGTGCAACAGATTCTCTGAGCTTCCCTCCAGTTACATCCTCAGCAATGGCCGAGATGGAGACTTGGCCTCTTTTATTACCTGGATGGAGCTGGAACATATTCTTCTTGGTAAAGTATCTCAAGAATGAAAGAAAAAAATATCCAGTGTCCTCAGTACTATTATGAAACAAATTTATAATCACCCCCACTTTCATGTGTAAGCTAAAACACAACTCTAGCCCAGGATGAAGGAGAGAATTCTGGAGCCTGCCACTAGTGGCAGGCACGGGGATGGGGAGGAGAATTCAAATTTGCTTGTTTCATGTTACAAATGATAATCACAGCGCACCATCAATCATTTAATTAAAATGTAGATTGTCTTCCCCTAATTGAGTCGAACCCAAGTGGAACATAGAGCAAACTACCATCTTTCCCGTCTACTCCCCAAAACACAAAATGGTAAAAAATGCAATAAAAAAAAAGAAAGAAAGCATAAAAATCATTTCTCCCTAGTGAAGACAACTGTCTTCTCCATTCTGAAAACAGTTTCTAGGAATTCAGTAGAGGCACAATGCATTTCTAGTTCCCCTGTACATCATTCTTTTGAAAATCATGTGTTTTGTTCTGCATGTGGCAATCCTTGAAGCTCGATTGACTCGCGCTTTTATTTCTTCTGTCCTTGAAGAGGAGACTTTTTGTTCTTTAATGATGCCACAATTTACATGCCTGCCCTACTTTCTCTCTTTGCTCATGTACATATATTTTGACTCACAGTTCTACTTCATATTACTTTCACTTTACAAAGGTACTACACAAAAACAAAGAAAATCATTATTCCTTGCTCTAAATCATGACCTATTTCTAGTTTCTCCCATACTGTCAATGGCAGCACAGTTAACCCTTTAACCAGTTTACAAAGTTTACAGCAGAAAAGGGGGCTAATTCTACACTTCCAGTTTTCCAGTTGGTAATGACATATCCAATGTTAAGATAGCAGCCTCAAGTCTACAGTCAGCACTTTACAAAAGCAACAACCCTTGCTTTCTTGGTTTAAACTTGAATCACCATCTATTAACCACATTGATGATCATTCCTCTTTTAGAAAGCCCTATGTGACCTAACCCAAACTAATTTTTTTTGACATAATCTCATTTTGTCACCCTCCATAGAGTGTTCTGGCATCACAGCTCACAGCAACCTCAAACCTTGGGCCCAAGGTTTTCTCTTGCCTCAGCCTCCCAAATAGCTGGGACTACAGGTAACAGCCACAATGCATGGCCATTTTTTAACTCCAATTAAATATTAACTGTGAGTTACAGGACTCTCACTCACCAGCTTTCATTATCTACTATTCCCTGACTTTCCTATTTTGCTCTGACTTGGCAAGCTGTTTTCACAATCTGCATTTTCCTGTTACGTAACTTGCCTTTACTTTTTTCTTCATTTCTTCTAAATGCTATTTTAAGTGTCACATTTTACAACCTGTATTCCATGAAAAAATTGTTCTTGATTCTAGGTCATGTTAGCACCTTAACATCTCACATAACTTTAAAGAAATAAAGTTGGCTAAGCACATAACTTGTGTTTTCAATGCAAGTTATTTAGCTGCATTCTTGAAGCATATTCGTTCTTCTTAAAAGAAATTCTTGAACTTTCCTAAATGTTTATAATTTCCCAAATAGTTATCATTCTATGGGCAACACTTTCAAAGTAAAAATCTATCAAAATAACATAAATCTGTTCTTATTTTTGACTCTCAACAATTTTCCAAATATTTGTGGAAGTCAGTTTTCTCTGTCTCCCCAATGACTCACCATATAGAAAGCACATATAATTTATTCTAGTGAAAAGTCCCCCATTCAACATTAGAAGTCAATATTTATTCACTTAAATAATTTATTCGAGTATTCCAAAAATATTCATATTTCCAACTGTAGCCAACTATAACCATTAAATCTTTTACTTAAAGAAAGCAATAAATAAGTTAGGCATTTCCCTGCCCTCATAGAGCTTATCTTACAGCAGTGTAGGGGTCTCACAGTATATGAACAGTAAAAAGAGAAAGTAATTAACACTAGTAATTGCCTGAAATGCATACCTTCCCAAATTCATAGTTGAAATTCCAAACCCCAGTACCTCAGAATGTGCTGTATTTGGAGATAGGATTTCCAAAGAGGTAATTAAGTTAAGATGAAGCCATAAGGATAGGTCGTCATTCAAATTGACTGTTGCCCTTATAAAAAAAGGAAATTTGTACACACAAAGAGACAGTGGAGGTACAAAACGAACGACCATGCAAAGAGGCAACAAGAAGGTGGCCATCCACAACTTGAGGAGGGAAGTTTCAGGAGAAACTAACCCTGCTGGAATGTTGACCTGAAAATTCCAGCATCCAGAACTGTGAGGCAATAAATTTCTGTTATTTACATCACCCCTTCTGTGGTATTTTGCTATTGCAGCCCTAGCAAATGAATACAGTACCCAATAGTGCTACATTACCAACAAGGAAAACAAGAACAATAACGCAGACAAGAGTACGGGGGCTGTCTGATTTTAGTGGCTATAAGAAGTCCTCTTGAAGAGCTGACATTTGAATGGAGACAAGAAAAAGATGATTAGAGGGAGCTGACATCTGAGCTATTAACTGAATTGCAAGATGAATCATAAAGTACAAAGGCCCTGTGGCAGGACAGATTTAGGATGTTCTGGAGATACAAAGGCCGGGATAAATGGAGTCCGTGAGCCTGGGGGAGACTGTGGCCCGCGATGAGGAATAGTCAGGAACAGGCCAGCTTCCATGGGGCCTTGGGCAGGGCAAGTAGTGGTTTGCACTGCCCAGGTTGATGAATCATTGAAAGAGATTAAGTAGTTCTCCTATGGTCTCATTTAAATTTAAGTAAAAATACAAAAGAAACAGACAAATCACACACAAGTTTTCTTTGCTAAATACTCTCAAGGTTTGATTCTGATATTAACTTGTTTTAAAAGGAATTGCCATTTTTAACAAAATGCCATTTAAATTTTTAATATTGTATCCAAACTTCCAAATAAAAATGGCATTAATATGTTTTCCTATAATTTTTTTTTTTTTTTTTGAGACAGAGCCTCAAGCTGTCACCCTGGATAGAATGCCGTGGCATCACAGCTCACAGCAACCTCCAATTCCTGGGCTCAAGCGAGTCTCTTGCCTCTGCCTCCCAAGTAGCTGGGACTACAGGCACCCGCCACAATGCCCGGCCATTTTTTTTTTTTTTTTTTTTGGTTGCAGCCATCATTGTTGTTTGGCGGGTCAGGGCTGGATTCGAACCCGCCAGCTCAGGTGTACGTGGCTGGCGCCTTAGCCCGTTGAGCCACAGGCGCCGAGCCTGTTTTCCTATAATTTATATAGAGGTTGAAACTTACTTCTGAAAAAAACTCTTCAGAATAAGGAGAGTACCCAGAGATAGAGCTGAACTACATCTCTCCTTTTAGACTCCATTTAGATAAAATTAGTTTTGTATTCTCTAGTTATGATAAAGCCAACACTTATTTGGTTAATTGGAGTGTTGAACAGACATAACAGATGCTTTCAACTAAAAATTTGAGTCTTTCCTACAGATCTCTTGTTAGTATTAAAAATACCACATGGAAGGCATAGGTACGTGAATCTACACAGAGTTAATCTTTTTATAACTTGATTGTTGATAAAAATGTAATAAATGAAGAATATTTGGAAGTAAAACATTAAACCACCAATACAGAATCCTTAGAATGAGAGCCAAGCATCTGAAAATAACTTCATTTTAGACACCTCCAAAATGAGCTCAGTATTTTTTTAATCATTATTATTTTGGTTATCACTTGGGAATGCCCAATTTTAACTACACAGTGGTTCTTCATTTACTTAGCACATTATTAAATGCCCTGCTTTTTTGCCACTCTATACTACAAGAGTAAAATACTTAGGAAGTTAATAACAACTGAATAAATGGGTGGGGGAACTGTTATGAAAAATGTAAAAGGAAAGGCAAATAAATGACCAGTTATTTTGCTTGGCAATTAAATAAAAACATTGAATATGTTGATACATTTCTTTTAAGTTTAAATATTTAGTAATTTTTTTTGAAATTATAAATTATTAGTTTATATTAAATATTCTAAAAGTAGTATTTAGAATATTTGTGTATTGTTATTATTTACTATGTGGATAACTTAAAACGTAAGAATACCATTGTTCTATAATACATCATTATAGAATTTGATAAATGAGAAAAGTCATTTATTTTTCTAGCAGTAAATTTTTACAGAAAATTTTTTATAAAGGTATTAAATCATAATGGAAGGTGTAGCATTTTAAAATCATAATGGAAGGTATAGCATTTTATTAGTTTTTACTTAGGAAGCACAACTGTCACTTTATCCCAATATTTTCTTCAGAGGTAGCCTTTGTTTTTATTTCAATGAGTTCTTCTACTCGAGCCAGAACACTTTCAATCAAATCAAATGTGAAAAGAGCTGAATGTAGGACCTTAAGTTGCATTTCAGAAGGCATATTAGGGAGATCCTCTCCACCTATAGTTACAGAACAAAGATCTTTAGACTTCTGGACTTCTTGGCTCTTTTCTTGGCTATTTTTAATTTCTGCTTCATAATGTGCTTTTGACATATTAAGTCCTGTATGGAGAGGCTTTAGGAAATTATTCTC
>CAUYRH010012704.1:0-16462 GCA_963574655.1 Perodicticus potto | reverse complement strand
TACATTGGTGCAATCATAGGGCAGAATGTGCTTCATATACAATCAGAAACATTTTGATCGTATTGTGAGAGATAGCCTTCATGGCATTTTCTTAATCACTATATAAAGACATTGATACATGTGTCTGTAGATCATGCACCTGTCTTCTTTGGAGAAGTTTCTGTAAATGTCTCTTGCCCATAGTGAAATGGGATCACTTGTTCTTCTCTTATTAATAAGTTTGAGTTCTCTGTGGATTCTGGTTATCAGATCATTGTTGGAAACATAACCTGCAAATATCCTCTCCCATTCTGAGGGCAGTCTACTTGCTTTACTTACTGTGTTCTTGGCAGTGTAGCAGCTTTTTAGTCTTATCAGATCCCAGTAATATATTTCTGGTATTGCTTCAATTGCTCTGGGGGTCCTCCTTATAGAGTTTCCTTTCTTAGTCTTTTAGTGCTGCTATAACAAAATACATGAGACTGAGTGATTTATCAATAATGGAAATTGATTTTTCATGGTCCTAGAGGCTGAGAAGTTCAAGAGCAAGGCACCAGCAGGTTCAGCATCTGCTGAGGGATTCATCTCTGCTTTCAGGATGGTGCCTTGAATGCTCCACTCTTCAGAAGGGAGAAATGCTATGTCCTCACATGGTAGAAGGGACAGAAGGGCAAAGGAGCGTAGCTAGCTCCCTCCAACCCTTTTGTAAGGTTGCTAATGCCATTCATGAGGGCAGAGCCTCCTTAAGCTTCCACCTATTAATACCTATCCTGTTGGTGATTAGGTTCCCACATGTGAATTTTGGAAGGGGCATAAACATTCAAACAATAGCACCTTCTGAACTTCAATCTTCATTAATATTTTAGACAAGACTTGAGGCCACTGGTCTTTTCTGAAGTATGCCACACACCACTATGTAATCATTCTCTGCCAAACACATCTGGACCTACTTGCCAACTCCATCTGCCTGATGTAAAAGGAGTGAAATTCATAAAAGGTGGGGGGAGGGGATGTTAACGATTCAAGGGACTGTATTATCTAACTTAATATTTTGAAGGTAAAGAAAACGTGAGACTGGAAAGCAGACTTAGGATACCCCTTGTTATGCAGCTGCTTAGCAGACAAGCTGGAATAGAAATGCAGGGCTCCTAACTCCCAGGTCTGATGCTTCCTCTCATTGGTATTATGGAAACTTGACCAGCATCTCAATCCCAGAACATGAGATCAGCCTTTGCTACTCATCAGATTTAGGATCTGAGGCAATCCAGATGTCCTTGGTGAGCCAATTTCCCAATTTTGAAACAAGGGGTTGAAGCTGGTGTTCTCTAGGTTCACTCCCACTTCTGTACTAATATGAAATGAGGGAATTACTCCAACTGAAAACAAAAATCTATTTCCTTTTTTGTTTCTCTCCCTTTTAATGAAACTAAAATAGGATCTATATAGTAATAGAAGCCTCTGATGTATAGAGTTACAGAATCATTTTCACTGTTGTTGTTCATCAATGACTCATGCTCCTTGTGCAGCCTCTGCCACACCCAAGGCAGATTTCACTTTCAAAGGATGTGTCTGAATCTAGTTAGACCCTGGAAATCTACCCCTTTCCTAGGAAGGTCCCTCCTTTAAAAGTCCTCCCAGAATACCTAGTTTCTGGGCTAGATAGGGACCCCGGGCTAAACAAGGGCCTCAAGTTCAGACTTTAAGTACCAGGGAAACCCTATAATGTCACTGTTTTCCAGAGATGATTTAGAACTGCCCACATAAGGACATTTTCACCTACACTAAAATCACAGCTGCCAACGCTGAGGCTGAGGAACAGGCTTTCAAACAGAGGCCCATGTTCTACTCTTCCCAAAGGGGCTCTCAGAGTGACTAAAAATACCACACTCAAGGGAAAAGGAAGAGGCACATAGCTCCTTTATCATACAGCTCAAAAATGAAAATGCCAGGGAAGAACTATTATCAAATGGTTTCTGTTATGGGCTGAATTATCTCCATCAAAAATTCATGTGCAAAAGTGATAACCCCAGTATCTCAGAATGGAACTGTATTTGGAGATGGGGTCTTCACAGATGTAATTAAGATAGAATGAGGTCATAAGTATGGTCCCTAATCCAGTATGAGTGGTGTCCTTATAAAAAGGGGACATTTGGACACTGTTGCAGAGGGAAGATCATGCAACAACCCAGGAAAAGATAACTGTCTACAAACTAAAGAGAGAGGCCTCAGAAGAAACCAACTCTGCCAACACTTTGATCTAATATTTCTATTCTTCAGAACTCTGAAAATTAAATGTCTTGACGTTTAAGCCACTCAGTCTGTGGCCATTTGTTATGGCAGCTCTAGCAAACTAATACAGTTTCCTCTTTTGTTTCAGGGATGGTCTTCATTATAACAGTCGCACATTTTCCAATGGATGGACTAAAAGCTGCTCAGGTTCAGTGCCCTGTCAGCTTTATTCACTATCATATCCATGGCACCTAGCATAGTGCCTACTATGCAGATGTCCAGAAAGCATTTATTGATTTACTACAGAAAAACTTTAAATTACAAATAAGTGTTTATAAAAAAATACAAATAGCAGGTAATCCCATTGACCACTGATAGCCACTGTTTTCATAAAGTATCATTTTTCTCAGCCATTAAATATTCTTTTAAAACATGCTATGTAATATTTAAATGAAACTGTAGTATGTGGACAAACTATAATTTTTAACCATTCCCCTACTGGTAGTATTTAGTTAATTGTTTAAATTTTTTGTCAGGATAAAAAAATCATGAATTGAAAAATTGCCTATTGGGTACAATGTACACTATTGAGGTACGGAACACCAAAAACCCAGACTTCACCATTGAACAATATACTCATGTACTGGAATTCAACTGATGCCCCCTAAATCTATTTGAATTAAAAAAATATATGTCATGAAATACATCGTAGTAAACAAATCAGTTCTGCTTTCTCAGAACAAATTTCTAGAAGTTTTATAGAATGATTAAGTCAAATGCACAACATTAAGTCCTTAAATACATGTCAAATTTTTATTCTGAAATGTTTTAGCAGCTTATACTCCTCCATCAGCATATTTGTATTCTAGTTTCCAATAATAATGATCATAACTCTAATATTAATTGACCAATTGCTTTGTGCCAGACGTTATGTTAAATACATTGGAAGTATATTTCACTTAATCCCCTCAAAAAAACCTCTGAAGTAATTTCTAATTATTATTTGCATTTCACAGCTGAGAAAAAGAGTCTTAGAGAAATTAAATGTCATGACCAAGTTCCCTTAGTTCAGTGGTTCTCAACCTTCCGAATGCTGTGACCCTTTAATATAGTTTCTCATGTTGTGGTGACCCCCAACCATAAAATTATTTTCATTGTTACTTCATAACTGTAATTTTGCTGCTGTTATGAATCGTAATGCAAATATCTGATATGCAGGATGGTCTTAGGTGACCCCGGTGAAAGTGTTGTTCAACCTCCAAAGGGGTTGTGATCTACAGGTTAAGAACTGCTGCCTTCAGTGAGTAGGGTGCTGGCCCCTTATACCAAGGATAACGGGTTCAAACCCAGCCCCAGCCAAACTGCAACAACAACAACAACAACAAAAATGCATGTTTAAAGGTTCGGTGCCTGTGGCTCAATGAGCTAAGGTGCCAGGCACGTACACCTGAGCTGGCAGGTTTGAATCCAGCCCGGCCCACCAAACAATGACGGCTGTAACCAAAAAAATGGCCGGGCATTGTGGCGGGTGCCTGTAGTCCCAGTTACTTGGGAGGTGTAGGCAAGACACTCGCTTGAGCCCAGGAATTGGAGGTTGCTGTGAGCTGTGATGCCACTGCACTCTATCCAGGGTGACAGCTTGAGGCTCTGTCTCAAAAAAAAAAAAAAGAACTGCTGCCTTAACTGGTAAGAAGAAGAGCTAAGAAGCAAAACTAATCTATTTGACTTTAGCATCTCTCAGTATCTTTTGTCAATGCTGGGTATTAGTGTTTCTTACATCATTGCTAGTTTGATAGGCAAAAACACATAGTTTTAATTTGAATTTCCTTATTAATTAGTTTGAATCTATTAATTAGTTTGGTTTAGGTTTAACGGACTTAGGTTTGCAGTCAGTTAATGGCACTTAGGTTTATTTTATTTATTTTATTAGCCATTTTGTTATATTGCTTTTTTCTAAGTGAACTTTCTCTGTACTGCTAGGTATATGGAAACTCTCTTATATGTTATTTGCTTCTTTTCTCTTACTGCTTTCAGATTCTCTCTTAGTCTTTGATATTTCACATTTTAATTATAGCCTTATTTGAATTGAATAAGGGTCTTAGGGTAGTCTTATTTGAATTGAATTTTATTGGAGATTTTGACCTTCCTTTACCTGGATATTTGTATCTTTTTTAAGTTTGGAAAGTTTTTCTGCTATTATTTCTTTAAATGAGCTTTCTGCCCTTTTATCTTTCTCTACTCCCTTGTGATAGCCAATGTTTCGTGTATTTTTTTTTTTTGATGCTGTTCTGTAAATCCCATAAGCTTTCTTCATTCCTTTTCATTCTTTTTTTTCTTCTGTGACTTTTATCAAATAACCTCTCATCAAGTTCACAGGTTCTTTCTTGTGCTTGATCCGTTCTGCTATTGACACTCTTTATTAGATTTTTCATTTTGTTCATTATATTTTTCAGCTCCACGGTTTCTGAGTTATTATTATTATTATTTCAATCTCTCTGCTAAATTTCTTGTTCTGGTCACTTGTTGTTTTCCTCATTTCATTAAACTGTTGTTCTGAATTTTGTTAAAACTCATAGAGCTTCTTTAAAACAGATATTTTGAATTCCTTGTCATGTAATTCAAATATTTCTATCTCTTTGCAGTCAGTTAATGGCACTTTATTTTGGCCATTTGATAATGTCATATTTCAATGATTGTTCTTGATCCTCATGGTCACGCATCAATGTATGTGCACTGAAGAAGTGGGTACTTAATCCAGTCTTCACAGTCTGGCTTTGTCTGAGAGTGTCTTTCAAAGTATGCCTGTCTAGAAATTCTAGCTGAGTCATCTGCTGTGGTCCCTCAGCCTGTGACTGCTGCAGCTGTTGTAGTTGGCTGCAGGATCACTATAGCCAGGCTGAAATCCTTTGACTTCTGAGGCTGGCACAGCACCAGGTTGAAATACAAGCCCATAGTCATGAGGTTTGCCTGTCACTGTGGATTATTCAGCACTCAAAGCCACAATAGTTGGCCAGTGGGGATGTGAGTTCTGCAAGAAATCAAGTCAGTCTGGCAGAAGCTATGCCAGGTGGGTCTAGAGTTTCAGTCTGTAAATACTGGCTTAGAGTTAGGGGCCATGGGTCCTAGTGCTTGCTTTCACTTAGGTTATCCCAGTTTGGGGGTCCAAGGCAAATTCTTATGCTTATTTCTTTCTCATTCCCACAAGCAGATGGTTATCTCTCTCTATGCTATGCTGCCTAGGGTTGGTGGGGGCAGGAGGTACTATAAAATCACCCTTTCTTTATACACTCTTCAATAAGTCTTTTCTTATGATTATACTATAACAAAGTACTATGATCTCTCATCTAGTTTTGTTAGCTTTGTGAAGGTATTATTGTACATGAATAGTTGTTCAAATTAAGTTTTCTGTGGGGGAATGATTGCTGGAGAGCCCTATTCCACAATCTTTCTCCACCCTCAATGTGTCTCTGTTCTTTTCCTTTGGTGTAGAACAACATCAGAACTAAATATGAAAGTTTCTATGCTTTCATCATACCTATGAAGACTTTCAGAAGCCAAGGTTTGGCACTGGTCTCACTAAGATTTGGAATTGACTCTTCTGATTACTCATTCCAGCCGAATTTTCAAGATAGTCTTATTATCTCGTACATGATATGCCTTAGAAGATAACCCACTCAGCTGCTAATTTTATGAAGCATTTTTTTCTTCAGTAACATTGTAAATTATTTCAGTTGGGTTGTTTGCTAGTATTTTATTAAGTCCAGCTTTTTCACTCTTACAAAATCTTGGCATTTTTTCCTCAAATTGTAGAGAGAAAAAGAAAGAATAAAAGGAGGAAAGGGAGCAATAAACACTTCCTTGAACTAACTTTTATCTTTATGTAATCATTAAAGTTAAAAACATTACAGCACCCAAGCCCTAAGAACAAAGCTCTAAGCAAGGATTCACAATTCATCTGGTGGTAGTGACAGGAGAAGGCAGAGAGAGGAGGACTTGTTTTTGTACTGTGAACCAGCCCTTAGCTATGCAGAAACATTTATCTTGGAGATAGGTTCAATGTGTAGGATGGTTAATTATATGTTGAGGAGCTTAATATAGGATAAGAGAAGCCACAAATTCATTGTAGACACACGAAGCATTGCCAAAGCTCTGTGTTGGATTCACGATGCTCTCCGGTATCAGGCTAGTCCAAGGTTAAATTGATTAAGCATAGATCACATCAGCAAGAAGACTCAATTCAACAGAAGCCTAAGGATGGAGAGCAATTAAGAGCCTCCTCCTTATTCAGGATTTTAAGTTCTAAATTTAGAATTAAAGTATAGGAAAAACAGTTTAGCTCCCTCCAACAACTGCTTTGTTTTTGTTATTTATTTGTCTTTGCTAATTTAAAGAGAATCCCCAACACCTCATTGTTTGACACCCCCCACCCTGTTCAGAGAAAATTCACATTCAGACATGTTGATCCTTTCATAATTAAGAGCTGTATCTGGATGGTTGAATCCAGCCTCTCTCAGCTTATCGGCAGTCACTGTCAGCAGACACTGTGAGAAAACAAAGCCAAAGGGAGTTAAACTGTTTAGACAGCAGCATTAGTGCTGACGATGAGTTCCCGTGGTTGGTGGCTCCTTCGCCTTCTTATACAATGCCATTCACAGAAGCCAGATGGCCCGTGAAGCATGGGCATGGGAATTACTCTATGTCAAAGTTTCCCCTCAATTACAGACAGAATTGTGTCTTGCTGACAGTTTTAGTTTAGATTAATCTGTGGTCACTAGTAAATTGTATAAAAATTGATACTGAAATGGCTTTAATCAAATTCCAAAGGAAATATCATTAATATGCAGCTGTGAGTACAAGAAGGGGTAGTTAGTCTCTTTGAAAGGCTTTAAAACAACAAATATAGCCAATTAGGATTACCTTTGAGTAGTTGTAGAGAAGAGCTCATCCTTACCATCAGTGCCTTATAAAGAGGTCTTAAAAATAGCAGTGTGGACAGAATGCACCCTGTGAAAAGGAGTCCTCACGCACTGTGTGCCATCAGGGCCTCAGTACCCTAGTGCTCCTGCTTTTCTCAGCAAGGGCTCAGGGAGCTACATGGCTGCCAGAGACTCAAAGACGGAGTAGCTCAAAAGTCTTGCTCAAGCTCAGCTCTGCAGTTGACCTGAATAAATCCAGATAACCACTTCATTTTCCCCAAGGGGATAAAGGGAGACTTATTCAGACACTCGCTGAATACTAGATATAGTCCACAAATGTAATGTTTTATTGAAGACCATGAACACAGGTGGACAGGGCTACCCATGCTCTTTCTTTCCCAGATACCAGAGATGGCATAATTGGAACTCTAAGAAGAGATTAATCTAATAAATGAATCCAAAAGGCCAATTCATTCAAATTCTTCTCCAAAGAAAAGGTTACTGTGACCTAGATTTACATCGATTTCATCTGACAAATCATTTTTCAGGAAACATTATATTTAAAAACAATCAATTTGCGTTATTAGTTGTTTCTCATGAGCCAAAAACTACAAAACAAAACATATTTTTACTTCAGAAGAGGAACTATGATAGGTTTGGCTAAATTGTTCTATAATTGCTTAGAAATTATAAATATATCTGAGTTTAGCTGGAGTAATCGTCATACAAAATTATATCAAGTGTGAATACTGTGACTAAATTCTAATTACCGAGAAAAGATAATTACATGCAAAACAAATAGGGCTAATCAAAATCATTAGCAGAACTTGCTAATCAATCACTCAAATCCCTACTTGGCAATCCAGAAATCTAAGAGTGTATAAAAGGGGGGAGGGGGAAAGGAAGACATTAATTAAAAGGATACCTCTGAGAATCCCAGATATTGAAAAAAGGGTGACAATTTCCATGAACAATATTTGCAAAAGTGAAATTATGGATAATGATATCAGTGACTAACATGCCAGTTTCCAAAATATTATGAGCAAAGCCAGCCATTTGCTGATGGTTCTTTAAGATGCTTCTAGCAAATTTAATCTATTTATAGCTTCTGATTGCTACCACACCAACCAGTGGCTGACACAGGGAAATACGGTCTAAAATAGTATTACACTATTTCCTTTCACTGGAGGAAATGGATTTTAGACTTCAAAATCTGGTCCTCAGCTAATCTCTCTTATTGACCCTTCCCCAGTCAACTTGAGACACCCTCACCATCCAGAGGGAGAAACCTCAGCTCAAGATGCAGTGATGAGCATCTTTAGTACCTTAACCTAACCTGCTTTTTCACTATTCATTTTAAAAGAAGAGAGCACACAAAATGCAAAGAAACATTCAAGCAATGACAAATGAGGCATAGGGTAAATTGTGATGAACAGCAGGGGGATAAAAAAAAAATCCAACACTGAAATGAAGATTGGAGAAGGTAATAGCTGCACATATGAACATTCATCATGGGTGAAGAGAAAACATCTGGGCAGTTGCCAGTCCTCGGGCAGGTGGAGACATACTGTAAATAAAGAATTAATCACCAGAGGGATGACAGAAATAGAACACTAAGGAATTCATCAAAGAAATTTGATTCTATCTATTTCCTAGATAAAACAAAGATTTTTTTTAAGGAAACTATGAATATATCCCCACTGGGGAAATGTCAGAAAAGACCTAGTTGACAGTTAGAAATTTCACCATGACCCAGTACTGCAGATTCAGTATAGACTGCATTAGAAGTTAGAACTCCTATCCATCCATCCATGCCCAGCTCTGATAGGGAATCACTCCCCTCAGGCATTAACAGAAGCCAACAGGCCAACGGGAAGGTGGGATAAAACCTCTACCTGGCAATACCAAGGCAGTGCTTCCCCTTCCTTTGTGAGAGTGGTGTCAGAATATACCAGGTAAAACAGAAGATTTTTTTTCTTTTTTGGAAACAGAATCTCACTTTGTCACCCCAGCCTAGAGAGCCATGTCATCAGCCTAACTCACACCAACCTCAAACTCCGAGGCTCAAGCAATCCACTTGCCTTACCTTTCCAAGTAGCTGGGACTACAAGGACCTACCACAATGCCTGGCTAATTTCCTCTATTTTTAAAAGAAAACATTCTTGCTCATACTGATCTCTAACTCTCGAGCTCAAGAGATCTTCCTGCTTCGGCCTCCCACGAGTGCTGGGATTACAGACCTGAGCCACTGTGCCTGGCCTAAAACAGAAGACTTAAATAATATCCAGTCTCCAAACATAACTTAAAAGTGTCCAAATTTCAATCAAAAAAACACTCCTAAGACTAAAAATCAGAAAGATCTCAAACTGAATGCAACAAGACCATCAATAAATAGCAGCATCAAATGATGAAGGTGTTGAAATTATCTAACAAATATTTTAAAGTAACCATGATAAAAAGAAAAAAATACTTCAAAGAAAAGTTATGAACACACTTGAAACAAATTTTTCAAAAAAAGCCCTAGCAGAAAAAATAGAAAATCTGACAAAGAAATGATAAGTTATACAAAAGAACCAAATGGAAGTCTTAGAACTGAAACATACAATAACTGAAATAAAAATCCTGGTGGATGTACTCAACAGCAAACAGAGGAAAGAACTGGTGAATTGGAAGATTAAGCAACAGAAACTGCCAAGTCTGAACAATAGAGAAAAAATAAAAATGTGCAGAGACTCAGGGACCTACAAGAATAAGAAAATACCTAACATTTATGTCATCAGAATCCAAGTATAAGCAAAAGAAGTCAAGGCTTAAGAATACTTGAAGAAATAATGGCTGAAAACATCCCCACCTAGCAAGAGATACACCTGCAAACCTGAGAAGCTGAATCAACCTCAAACAGGACAAACTCAAAGAACTCCATACCAGAACACATCATAATTAAACTTTTAGAAGTTCAAAGACAAGAAAAACCTTAAAAGAAAAAAAAACAACTCAAGAAAAATGATGCTTTACCTATACTGGGAAAACAATTCAAATGATAGCAGATTTCTCATCACACACCATGGAAGACTGAAGAAAAAAACACAATATTTTTCAAGTGCTGAGAGGAAAGACGTGGCAACTCAAAATCTTATAAGAACTGAAAATATGCCTCAGAAATAGAGAGGAAATTGAGACATTTTCATATTATAAAAAATTAAGAAAATTTATCATCGGTAAACCTATCCTAAAATAATGGGTAATGGAAATTCTCTAAATAGAAAATAAATGATGAAAGGAGGAAACTTTAGAATATCAGAAAGGAAGAAAAAACACAGTAAGCAGAAATGCAGGTAAATATAGTTGTTTTTTCTTATCTCCTTCATTTTCCAAATTATGTTTGATGGTTTTAGCAAAAATAACATTGGCTGATATGGTTCTAAATAGATGTAGAAAAAAATATTTAAGATAATTATAGTTGATTCTCATTACTTTCAAATTCTGCATTTATGAATCTGTCTACTCGCTAAAATTTATTTGTAAGCCCAAATTAGTACTCATAGCAATTTCATAGTGAACATGTGAAGAGTGGCAAAAACTTTTGAGTTTTCTAATACATTCCAAGCTGAGGTTGAACAAGGCTGGAATCTTTTGCTTCAGCTCTTATATTGTATATAAGTATACTTTTTTTTGTTGAGACAGTCTCACTTTGTCACCCTCAGGAGAGTGCCATGGAGTCGAAGCTCACAGCAACCTCAAACTCTTGGGCTTAAGTGATCTTTCTGCCTCAGCCTTCCAAGTACCTGACATTACAGGCACCTGCCACAACACCCAGCTAGTTTTTCTATTTTTAGTAGAGACAAGATCTCACTCTTGCTCAGGCTGGTCTTGAACTCCTGAGTTCAAGAGATCGTCTGGCCTCAGCCTTCCAGAGTGCTAGGATTGCAGGCATGAGCCATTATGCCCAGCCATTTCCTAAATTTCTGAACTTGGAAGTACCCAGGATTCAGCCACCATGCCTGGCCAATAAGTATTCTTTTTGCAGACTATCTAGTGCCACTTTATCTGCAATTTGGTATATTTTTTTGGTAAATTCACTATTTAAAATGGTCCACAAGTGTAGTACTAAAACACTGTGTAGTGTTCCTGACTGTAAGAAAGCCATGAAGTGTCTTATAGGAGGAAAGTATAGATGTTAAATAAGCTTCATTAAGGCATGATTTATAGTGCTATTGGTCATGAATTCAATGCTAATTGAATTTAAAGGTGTCCTTCAGTGGAAACATAATAAAACAAGGCTACGTATTGATCAGTTGAAAAAAAATGTAATTTTGGACTCACATTTTTCTCTAGGAACAATGATTTGGTATTCACTAATTCAGATAGGCTTTATAGAACATAAATACTGTGAATAATGAAAATAAGCTGCATATTATAAATAAGGGAAGGTAAGAGAATGTAAAAAGAGGTAAAATTTCTATCCTTCACTGGAACTGATAAAAGTGACACCAGTAGACTGTAATTATATATATATCTGAAGAAATACACAAAGCAACCATTAAATAAGCTATACAAAAAGACCCATTCAAAAACACTATATAGAAATATCCAAATGGAATTCTAAAAATGTTCAAGTGATCCACAGAAAAAAGAAAACAGAGAAATGGAAAACTGAACAAACAGAAAAAATAACAGTCTTCATCTCTAACATATCAATAATTACATTAAATGTGAGTGATCTAAATATAACGATTAAAAGACAGAGGTTGGTTGACAGAGTGAATTATCAAACACAATCCAATCATTTGCTGTCTATAGGAAGCTCAAATATAACAATGTGGGTAGGTTATTATCAAAGACAGAGAAAGGATGATTTATAACAATAAAAGGGTCAATTCTTACAACCAAGAGGATGCAAAAATCCTAAATGTATATGCACCAATCAGTAAGTAGTGCTGCAAAATATGTAAAGCAAAAATTAATAGAACTGAAAGAGGAAATAAACACATCTATATAATAGGTGGAGACTTCAACATTCTATTCTCAGCAACTAATAGAACAGCTAGATAGAAAATCAGCAAGGATATGGAAGAATTCAACAATATCATCAACCAACATAATCTGATAGTTTATGAATAGAATATTCTATAAAACAGCTATAGAATGTACATTCTTTTCAAGTCTCTATGAAAGATATATTAAGATGGATCAAATCCTGAGCCACATACACAAAAAAAGCCCAAAACACGTAAAAGAATTGAAGTTCTACAAAGAGTTTTCTCTGACCACAATGAAATCTAACTAGAAATCAACAACATAAAGATAACCAGAAAATCTCCAAGAATTGGTAGCTAAACAACACACTTCTAAATAAATCACGGATCAAAGAGGAAGTCTCAAAGGAAATTTTAAAAAGACACCGTGCTTAATAAAAATGAAAATGCAATATATCAAAATCTGTAGGACACAACTAAAGTAATTTTGGGGAAAGATTAATAGTACCAAATACATATATCAGATGAAGAAGAAAAGTCTCAAATCAATAATCCAAGCTCTCACTTCAAGAATCTAGACAAATAAGAGCAAAATAAATGCAAAGCAAGCAGAAGGAAGAAAATACTATAATGACAGCAGGCATCAATGAATTGAAGAAAAACAAAACAGAAAATTAATCTCAAAACGTGTTGGTCCTTTGAAAAGATCAATAAAGTTGATAAATGTGTAACAAGACTGAGGAAGAAGATAGATATTTTTAATATTTATAGGAATGGAGCATGGGATATCACTCCAGACCCTATAGACAGTAAAAGAGATAATATGAACTCCACAAACTTAAATTTGACAACTCATATAAAATGAACTACTTCCTTGAAAAGCATACTATCTTAACTCATCCAGTAAGACATAAATAAATTTAAATAGCCTCATAATAATCATTAATGAAATTGAAGTCATAATTCTAAGTCTCCAAAAATAAATCTTTAGGCCTAAATGTTTTCACTGGAGAAATCTACCAACCTTTTAAAGAAGAATTAACACCAATTCTACACAATCTCTTTTGGAAAATAGAAGAGGAGAAAAGATTTCCCAAATTAGTATTACCCTAATCCCATAATCAAGGATAATAATACTGATAAAGAAAATTACAGAATAATAATTCTTGTGAATATACATATGCTAATTGCTAACAAAATAGAACTCAGCAATATTATAAGATTAGATACCATAACCTGAAATACAAAGCTGGTTCAATATTTTAAAAGCAATTTATATATTCTACCATATAACAGACTAAAGAATACATGGCTATGTCAATGGATGAAGAAGAAAGCACTTGACTAAAGTTAACATATATTCATGATTAAAAAAAAAAATCTTAGAAAACTAGTAATAGAGAAAAACTTATAAAGAGCATCTGAAAAGTGGCTAGAGCTAGCATTATACTTGATGATAAAAGGCTGAATGCTTTCCTAAGACTGGGAATAGGCAAAGATGTCCATTGCCACTAATCTTCTTCAACATAACACTAGAAGTTCTACTCCGTGCAATCAGGCAAAAAAAATGGAAAATAGAAACATACACAGATCAGAATGGAAGAAACAAAACTGTCCCTATTAGCAAATGTCAAATTTCTATAGTGTAGGAAAGCCAAAGGAATCTACAAAAGAGACTGTTAGAACTAATAAGTGATTTCAGCAAGGACATAGGATATATAAGATAAACATATAAAAATCCATTTAACACTCAATGGGGATGGAACATATCTACAAAATGGACTTTAACCTTAAAAATGCAAACTGTGGAATCTAATTGTTTGTACCCCCCCATATTATCCTGAAATTAAAGAAAAAACAAAAATCTATTGTATTTTTACATAGTAGCATCAAACACATAGATACCTAAATTAAAAATACACTATTCAAAGTTGCTCAAAAAAATTAAATACTTAGATATAAATCTAACAATTAGGTATGGAATTTTCATGATAAAATGGTATAACACTGCTGAAAGAAATAAAAAAATATCTAAATAAATAGAGGTATATTCTATATTTGAGGATTAGAATACTCAGTGCAGCAAAGATAGCCATTTTCCCCCAAATTGACATACAGTTTTAATACAATTCTTATTAAAATATCAGTGAGACTATTTGTAAACATAGACAACATTATACCAAAATTTATACAGAAAGGCAAAAGAACTAGAATAGCTAAAATAATTTTGAAAAACAAAAAATAAAAGATTTTAAGAGATTCTACAGAGATACGGTAGTAAAAACTGTGTGATATTGGTAAAGGAATATACATACAAATCAATAGAACAGAACAGAGAACTCAAAATAGACCCACATAAATACGCATAACTGATTTTTGACAATAGTACAAAAGCAATTCAATGTGGGGGGTTAGTCTTTTCAACAAATAGCACAGGAGAAATTAGACAGCCAAAGGCAAAAATAATAAACATTGACCTGTTTCTCACTTTATATAAAAATTAACTAAAAATGTACCAAATCTTAAATGCAAAATGTAAAAACATAAAACTTTCAGGGAATAAAAACGCAGAAGAATTTGTTTGATATCTAGACAAAGAGTTCTTTGACTTGATACCAAAAGTACAATTCATAAAGTAAAAATGGAACATTTGGACTTCCTAAAAGTTTAAAACTTTTGCTCTATTAAGGAGCCCACTAAGGACCTGGTGTGGTAACTCACATCTGTAATCCTAGCACTCTGGGAGGCTAAGGTGGGTAGATTGCTTGAGCTCAGGAGGCCTGAGCAAGAGTGAGACCTCCTCTCTACTAAAAATAGAAAAAATTAGCAGGGCATTGTGGCAGGCCCCTGTAGTCCCAACTACTCAGGAGTCTGAGGCAAGAGGATTTCTTGAGCCCAAGAGTTCAAGGTTGCTATAAGTTATGATATCACAGCACTCTACCTAGGGCGACAGAGTGAGACTCAAAAAAAGATCCTACTAAGAAGACAAAAAGACAAGCTACAGATTGGAGACACGTATTTGCAAACCACATATTTGACAAAGGACTTGTATCTAGACTATATAAAGAACTCTAAAAACTCAACAGGAAAAAAAAATTTATCCTGAAGAACATTTAGGGAACTAAAAAAAGAAAGAAAGAAAATATAATTCAATTAGAATGTGAGCAAAAGACATAAATCATATTGCCAAAGAAGACATAAAGATGGAAGAAAAGCATCTGAAAAGATGTTCAATATCATTAATCGCTAGGTAAATGCAAATTAAAACCATAATGAGATGCCCCCACACAGATATTAGAATGATAAAACAATAAATAATGACAATATCAAATGCTGAGTATTGGTATTTCTCAACAAAAAAGTTGAGAAATGGTATCACTCATGTATTACCAGTAGAAATGTAAAATAACACAACCATTCTGGAAAATGGTTTGGTAGTTCTTTAAAAACTAAATGTGTAACTATCACACAGCCCAACAATCGCATTCCTGAGTATTTATCCCACTACCTTCATTTGTAATAGCTAAAAACTAGAAATAGGTAAATGGTTAAACAAAATATAGTATATCCATACCATACAAATAAAAAGAAATGAACTATTAATACATACAACAACCTGAACAAATCTCTAGAAAAGTATTCTCAGTGAAAAAAAGCCAATCCCCAAAGGCTATAGACTGTATAATTTATATTACACTTTTAAAATGACAAAATCATAGAAATGGAAAACAGACTGGTTGTTGCCAGGGATTAAGAAGGGGGTTGGTATGAGGGAAGTGAGTAATAAGAGAGATCCCAGTGGTGAGGGAATGTTCTATATCTTGACTCTGTCAGGGTCAATATCTTGCTGTAATGTGGTATCATGGTTTTGCAAGATCTGACCATTGGGTGAAACTGGATAAAGAATACATGGATCAGCCAGGCATTGTGGCGGGCGCCTGTAGTCCCAGCTACTTGGGAGGCTGAGGCAAGAGAATTGCCTAAGCCCAGGAGTTGGAGGTTGCTGTGAGCTGTGTGACGCCACAGCTCTCTACCAAGGGCGATAAAGTGAGACTCTCTCTCTACAAAAAAAAAAAAAAAATTATAAGAGTACATGGATCTCTGGAATACTATGCAGCCTTAAAGAAAGATGGAGACTTTACCTCTTTAATGTTTTTTTTTGTTTGGCCGGGGCTGGGTTTGAACCCACCACCTCTGGCATATGGGGCCAGCATCCTACTCCTTGAGCCACAGGCACTGCCCCACCTCTTTCATGTTTACATGGATGGAGCTGGAACATATTCTTCTTAGCAAAGTATCTCCAGAATGGAAGAAAAAGTATCCAATGTACTCAGCCCTACTATGAAGCTAATTTATAGCTTT